>JAIPRL010007071.1:0-24860 GCA_025469235.1 Pemphigus obesinymphae
AAAAAATAACCCAAATTGAATTTGTGAGGCAACTGTCATTCAAATTTTTACCTACTTCAATATAGTCTTATAATAAATAATAAATTAATAACAACTCAAACTGAATATACTGTCGTTCAAATTTTTAAAGTAATTAAAAAAAAACCAATATTTTTAACCATACCAATATTATAAGATATAACAGTAATATTGACAGTCCTGGTAAAATGGGAAGGAAAATATTGGCATACATTTTAATATAAAAATAAAAGGACGCAATTTACATATGTACCTGAAAAACACGGGCCGCAATTTACAGTCACCCATTATAAATAATAGAAATAATACATAATAATAATAATAGTAATAAACATAATATAACTTTTTAAAATATTTTTAGATTTTTTAAATACTAATTTTTACCAACCGGAACAAACGCAAATGCTAATGTTACGAACCGGAATGTCATTACAGTATGTTCTGTTTCACTTCGAGCATTGCTCAACTGGGATAGACTTCATAATTACATTTTCAGAATCCTTATCGCAATCTCTACATCGATTGGTATGTTAAAAATACAATTTTTGACGTCTAATTTGTTATGTTAAGTGTGTGATAGAAAAAAACAAATCGTCGTATCTGATCCCATTAACACTATTGTATTAAGGGTCATATATAAATACGAACAATGTAATTTGAAATCTGCATATAGATAAGTATATTTTAAGAGTATAAATATGTAATTAAAAAAAAAAAACAAGAAAAAAAACCAAAATACATACATTTATTTTATTTTAATGTATTGAAAAATTTCCAAAAAATTTTAACTTAAACGTAAATGTTGTTATTAACACCTATGTATGCACTAAAAAAATATACAGGTAAAAATGTAAAATAAGTCCACAAAAGTCATAATGTCAAAATATGTAAAAATGTGAACTAAAAATGCTGTATTCTTAATCCTATCAATCTATCCTTTTGAAACGTATATATGCTACATACATAAGGTATACACACTAAAGTACATATAAGGATACACTTATCCTTATGTACCTTATATATCCTTATCTAGCGCATCATACAATCAACTAGAAAAATATGCCAACATTTTATACAAATTCAGTCTTTAGTGATAACTATTAGAAAGTAAATTAATTTTTTTTTCACTGTCTAGTTATTAAAAAAAATACATATTCATTTTTTTATACACAAACTACAAATAATTAATTAATACACTATTATTTTTTATTAAAATAATGAAAATCGATAATCGATATTTTATGCTATTTATAAAATAATTTCAACATGGGAATTACAATGTAATATAGACGTCAGAAGTTTAATTTTTATAATAAATGGTAAATAATGTTAATAATAAGATAAAAACTTAACCTATAAATTTTCAGTTATTAGTAGGTATATTATTATTTCAGTATTAGAGGAATTACTCATTTATAATGAAGTAAAACATAATAGTTTTGATAATATTTTAAATATACAAACAGATTTTAATGATATTTACCAATACATTTTGTACAATATCTAATTTTATAACAGCTATGTTACTAGTCATCGTTTAATAATTTGTTTCTTATTATAAGTATATTCAATGTATCGTATTTATTAATTCTCACATTTTTTTGTATTTTTATTATTCATTTGGAATCTGATGAACTTACAGTCGAAACTAGTTGTTACTTATAATCTTTATTGAACTTTCTGCACATATTTTTTTTAAAACATTGTTTCTTATTTTTGCTTCAACTAAACTTCTCCCGATCTACGGATTCTTCTTTTGGATTCATCAACCGCTCTATGTCTGGTTTTACCTTATCCAACCATCACTGCCGGTGCCTCCCACGAGGCCGTTTCTGAATAAGTTCCTGATCACCACATTTTTGTGATTTTTCCTTCAGCTCGCCACATGTGGCCTAGCCTATTCAAGCCTTTTGGCATATAACATATTTTTGATATTTGGTTCATTATAATATAATTGTTCCAGGTTTGCGTTTTTCTTCCTTTCATAATTACTTGTAATTGCATTCCTTGTTGATCTATATATGTTTCATATAATACTTTCCTTTCAAAATATAATAATTTGTTTTCGTCACTCTTAGTAATTGACCGCGTTTCACAGACAAATACATGCCAATTGGTCTTATATAGCAAGTTTACAGTTTTTCTTTAATCCTTTTCATTATTTTTTATAATATATATTTATTTTACATATATACAATATACAATGTTTTTTGTATATTACAAATTTTTTTGATTTTTGTAATATATATTTATTTTTATATTTATAAATTTTTGTATTGATTCATATAACAGTTTTAAATATCATATGGTATTTGCAAATCTTTAAAATTGTATTACAATAATTATTATTAGGATATTAATTAATTATTTTTTTATAAAACGAAAATACAACAAGTGATATTTTAAAAAGAATATTTATTCAAGTGTTCAAGTTATCTGAGACTAGTTTTTGAACATACTTTCACAACAAACTTGACAACTTTAAAAACAGTATTGGATGACATTTATCTTGATATTGTATATTATTTTTGTTATAGCAGACTGATCCACTAAGGTATTATAATATTCTGAAATACTTTTTAAATATTCTAACGATTCGCATTTTATTTTTACGCAAATATTTCTTTCCGTATTTTTAAAATCTTTTTAAATGTATATCTACTTATATTGTTTGAGCAAATAAAAAATAAAAAATACACCTATAAAAATGGGGTGAATTTAAGATCAGAGTGGTAAATCGGGTCAATTATTTATAGATTATTTATTTTTAATAATTTGGATACTTAATAGGTAATAAATAGAAGTACCTATAATAAGTTATTAATATTTGGGCGGATTGAGTCTACCAATTTGTGCAAATTCGCAAACAAAAAATAAAATAACAATACTTTTAATTTTTATCACCGTTAATATTCTTAAAAGCTACATTGAAAATTATATATTCGGTGAAAATGTCAAAATTACAGAATCATAATTTACGGAATTACAAAGAAATAACAGAATTCGAAATGTGAAATTCGAAACTCAAATTGGACGGAATTTTGTTTTTACTATTTTTACGCCATTGTTCGGTAGTTTTTCTTTACATGGTAAAAAAATTATTGGGAAAATCAAAAAAATCATGTTTTTCAAATACCAACTAGTTGAAAATTACTACCGGATAATAAGAAAACATTTTAAATAATAGACATCATGGTAAAACCACTATTGCTCAGAATCCAAAATAATTATGATCGCATTTTACCTAGATATAAATGATATTTAATTATTTAAGTGATATAAATGTTTATAGCTTATATGATTCGGCTATTATATAGTTAATTATAGTTAATGAATCTATCTACATATTATATTAATATTTTTTTTTAACAATTTCTGTTTAATATATTATTTACCAGACCCAAGATGCAAACGATATATTTGGTACCCGCCTGATGATATAATAAACCATATATAATATAATATATTTGTGTATATATTATGTACGCAAAATACTAAATTAAATTATTGAAATTAATATACATTTAGTCACGAATATAGAGTCGAAATTAATTTTAAATATTTAAAAACTTTTTATTTTATTAAATAGTAACCCTAATTACCTAAACTTGGGTTTAAATTAAATGTATATATAAGCTTAAATAAACAGAGGCTTTTTATTGGCCCTAAATCTGAAGTACCTACTTAAGAAGTAACATATGCCTAGTGCCTACATATAAAACTTTAATTAAATTAAATTATCTAAAAATTGTAAAACAGATAATATCCAGAAATTCATTGATTTTCATTAAAAAAACAAAAATAAAATTATTGTCTAAATAAAAACCGTTGAGATAATATAGATAAATAAAAGAAGTATAAAACCCTCTAAAGTTTTATATACTCTATTTTACAGTGTATTATGAATTATCAAGCAAATGAAGGATTGTTCATATGTAGTCAACTAAAACTTTTGAATTATTATATTGGCATAAATAAACCCCACATAAAACAATCAAGTTAATACCTATATTATATTTTAAATACCATTTTTTTTTTTTTAATTATTTATTTTGATATATGAGTATACCTAGGTATTTATTTTAAATACTATTCCATCATTCCGAGCTTCATCAATATAAATAACCAAATTTACAGTTTTATATAAAGTAGATATAAATAATTCTACAAGTAACTCAACACGAAAATATTAACTATAATATATGAGCAAATGTAAGACGTACGCTAATCTTATCGTGTGAAAATGACGAAAAAAATCAATTTTTATTATTTTATTAGTGTATGTTTATGGACTATTCGTATAAGTGATGTCTAAGTATTATCTAATGCGCAGAGTTTTGTGTTTTATTTAAATTGTTTAGTATAAACTGTACATGAGTATAGTAAATAATTTACATTTTTATTTTATTAAATGGATAAGTAATAAAAAAAAAAAATCATACAATAAAATGATGGAGAGTAGGTGATAAATTGCATAACTATGTACATTATTTTATGCAAATAAAAAATTCAATATATATATATGTTAAAAATATAATAGAGCCTTCTAGTACAGTAGGTATATATTTTGTATTAATTTGAAATTCGAATTATTATTTTTGTAGTAGATATACCTTGTACATGTAGTGTACCTATAATATTAATTTATATTTTTTAATTATAATAAATCGTATTTTTGAATGGAAAATGCACAAGTATAATTAATAAATAATATATTCAATATTTTTAATTAATTCAATTATAGTTTAAAATGAAGATATATTATTAAATCATATTTAAGAGGTTCTTCGTTTATAAGGACCAATATATAATAAGTGTAAGTACATGTGAATTGTATATGAACATTACAAGGTCATTCTATATAAAATAATCAAATTACATTGATATATTAGGTATTAAATGATTTTCAATTTTTTTTTTAACATTTAACACTTAATATTTTATTTTGGAGTACACGATAAAGTACACATAAGTAATTTTTAGGAGTGGGACGATTTTCCTCTAAAAATCAAATTCCATTTTCTTCAACTGTCTATTTTTCTACAAAAAAATATATTTATTTATTTATTTCAAATTAAAATAAAATAATAGGTAATACACTATATTTATTAGTTTTTAGATACTGTTACAAAAACAAAATAGATACCTACTCGTATATAAAAATGATAATTAAAAAAAAATTAAGTAAAATTTATTTTAATATCATTTTAAAATGTAGTATTTATTATTCATCAATATTGAATTTTTAAATCAATATACTAGATTTAAGACCAATATTAATTTGGAAAATAAAAATACTACGATAATAATGAATGAATGTTTTTATTTATTTTTGTCTTTATTTATTTATTTATTTTTTTAGATTAATAATAATTATATAATATAATATAAATAAATATATAATAAATTAAATCAGTCCGAAAATTTTGGAGGAAAATGAATATGGCCATTTTTAGGTCATTTCAATAAAAATAAATATTTAACAATTGAAAAATATTCAAGTATATATAATTAAAAAATAAATTATAAGAGGTACAATGTCAATATAATTTTTATTGTTGTTATTTTTATGTTTAAAAAATTTTATTGAAAATATTACTTTGACATTTCTATTATTTATATATCAACTTAAAACTATTGTAGAAAGATGAACAAACAATAAATAAAATGATCTAGGACCCTATATTCCCGTTTTTCGATATGTGTACTTAAATATATTTTATGAATGGTGACAAAATAAATTAAATAACTATAAATCTAAAAGTATAAATACTTGTATATCAAAAAATGAGTTCTAGATAATTTAGACTATAAATTGTTTTTTGTTACATATACCTACCCTACAAGTCTACGTTAATTGAGAAAAATGAGAAATTCTAATAAAAGATTTTCATTAAACATTTGTTATGCTGATATCGCTGCTAATGATATTTTTTTTCAAAAATTATTTTCGTGTCAGTAAGCAATTTCTCGTAAATGTACCTATTTCATATTTAGGGCTACAATAAATTTTAAAACTTGTAAATAGCAGTGAATTTTATTTCTTGCGTTTTAAAATTATTTTATATTATTACTTTTAAAATAATTAGTATTAAAAAGTTTATTATTACCAATTTATACACTGACTAATGGCTTTTTATAATTAAACATTTAATTTATAAATGAGAATTAGATAGTTACACAACAATGAGTAGAGTTTTCGAGTACAAGCATATAATTATTTACTTTTAAGTTTCAATTAAAATAATCATATACCTATACTAATAATCTGTAAAATATTAATTTAATTCTGATACAACTATAATTTTGTAAAATAACACTTTCAAAAAGTATTTTAATAAAAGTTTTAATAATTTTGAAAAGTATATTTTTTAGATACTTTTAAATATTTTTATTTTCAATGTTGTTATATATTCTTGAATCTTAACGGGTAAATTAATTTAGTCATATTATTAAGACGATCATTTTATATTTTATATAAATATGATAATGAATGAAATTTATATACAAATATTATTAATTATTAAAATATATCAATGTATAGCGGGGCTGCTAAAAGAAAAATCCGTGACTGAGGTAGGTTTAATTAAGAATCTGTATATTTAAGCAAGATACTGTTAATATTCAAAATTTGTTTTAAATATAGTTAGAGTAACGCATTATAATAAAAAAAAAATTGGATTTTATAAACCAAAATTACCATATGTATTACATAAAATTCAAATAAAATACAAAATTTATTAAAAGTTACTATATTTCCCCGTGTTTATTTAAATTTTTTCGGAGACCCGGAAATTCGGATCCTCTCAAAAAATTCAGAATCGATAGAATCTTCTTTTTTTCCCTCTATCCTCAGACTTGACACTGTACACTGTAGATATTTATTTTCGAATACAATCTTCCTATATATGAATAGTATTTATAATATTATTACAAGTACTTACTTAAAAATTATTTTAATATCTATACACAGATATTTTACAAAATAAAATGTATAATAAATAAATTAATATACGTCTTATAGATAAATTATTTTACGAAAAAATCGGAATATCGTAAACTATAAGTTGTACAAATTACAGAGGACTTTAATATCCACATACGGAAACCACCTGTTAGTTGTAAGTTCTATAATAGCCTCTAGGATTTGTAGAATCGCAAGAAATATAATACTTTTGAAAGTTTATTTTTTGATGTGAATTATTAATTCACACGAACAGTTCAAAATTGTTCGTGTAGTATATAGGAACTATATATTTATATCTGATTTTCACATAATATTAATTCTCCTCACGAATTTCAATTATTTCTTAAAATAATATAAATAAAATATTAAAATGTGAAATAAACTGTCTGCAGATATAACAAATTATAGTATAAATATAAATGTATATATATTTGTATTTAAGCATGTGTTTATATTTTAAATTGCCTTATTGGCGGTATTGATAACTCTATTTTGTATTATTTTCATATAAACTCATTTCTACAAATAACGTCTCTGTTTTATCAAACTATAAATTAATATATTAATGTAATCTTATCAAACTAATTAAATTGTAAGAACACTGTTAACCTCTAATTAGTAATTATCTTATATTACAGTTCTCTAATATGGTAGTTAATCCAAATAAACAATTATTGTAGTAGCGAGGAGGTATAATTATAGTATTTAAATAAATAAGCAAGGTCTATGTAGAGCAATGAAGTGTAGCTAAAGAAAGTAACAGAAAAATAAATGCAAAAAACTTATTTATAATTTTATGTTTAGGTTAGTTTATGTATACATAACGTGAATGTTTTTAATCTCCGTATGAATGATAAACGTAATGAAAGATTAAAGTAAAAAAAAGGAACCTATATTTTTAATGGTACTTATACGAGTAAACAAAATTGTAAATAAAATTATACGGATTAACACTTGTTATAATATTCACAGCATCCACTATTTATTTGAAAACAAAAGACACATTGTTGTGTTAAAAGAAAATAATCAAATCAAATTCGTTTGTATTATATTTTGCAAACATCGTAACAGTAATTTATTTCGGAAAATGCAATATCACTGCAACGAAGAATATCATTATACCTTTAGATAATATGTACCATAGAAAATAAAAATAATATATGATTTGTAATAATATGTAATGATTTTCAAATACTGATACGTTGTATATATATTGATAATGTTTAGACATTTCTATTTCTGTTTTGTTAATAACTTGAACGAATGTAAGTATGAGCACTCAATCTGTACAAATATTTACGATTTTTCAATTGTTTCAGTTATAGTTTTCGAGAGTACCTACACTTATATGGGCCAGTCCGTTTGTGGTACTTCGTATTAAAATAGTGGTACCTACATCAAAGCGTGAAGTGTTTGTGATAGAGCGTATTGTACTTTTATAGTATATATTGAATTTGCTAATTTTCGAGTAAAATTGAAAAAATTGTTAATATAAATATATTAACAATTTATATATAAAATAAATATTAACATACATTTGTGTAAACAAACTGTTACTTATCAAAAATTCAAAAACAAAATTGTAGATACATTATGATGACAGCGTAGTATATTTATAGCGTTTAAGCGTTTTGTTGTTAAAAATATTACACAAGTAAGTATATATATAATCAATATTTTAATATTAAAATCGATTATCGAATTTAAACGGTAATTCTAGTATTATTATAGTATATACCCGAAGTCACAATATTATACACTTTTACGTATTTATTACACTACTAACCCTTTAGCTAGAGTTTTTGATACGTGCTGAAGATGACAACTTAGTTGTTGAAATACGTATACGCAAAATAAAAGTGTACACTATTGTGACTTCGATCGGGTATATAATATGATAATATTATAAATAGTCACAAGTACTCATTATCAATAATATGTTAATGTAATTCCAGGATATATCTAGAATGAGCATTGTTCAAGTTGGTCGTCGAATGATTATCCGTTTTAATCGTATTAAAACCATATTTATATTACAATTAAAATGTTTATATTTAATACTGTTAGTCAATAAATTGTTTGTTGGATAAGAGTTAATGATGCCTACATACATAGTAATTTATTCTAAACTGCAACGACTCGCTGCAGATTTCTGTATTAAAAATTATATTAACACAATTATTATTATATTTATTTTCATATAGTTTATGGACTATGGTATAAAACTATAAACATTAAACAATACAAACTTTAAAACATTTGAAATTATTTACTGAAAACGTAAATAGGTCCATTGTACTCGACAATACCACAGTAACACATAATAAATACTATAACAATACAAAATGAAGTACATAATATATAATATAATAAATAATAAATACAGTACATACTATACAGATACCAAAAAATAAAATGGAAGTTGTGATGAATACGAAATCGCTATACTAACCATAGTCTTTGGTTTGTTAAACTGAAACTACATACAGATTACAATGTACGAGTAGTGATGGGACCGGGAATTCATAATAAATACTTTATTTAATGCTTTTATTTATAATAATGGATATAGGTACAATAATTTTCTGGTAGTAGTTTGTTTATAGTATAAAATCTATTATTTCAAAATATATTTCAATGGTACAGTTATTTTATATTTTCGTACTTTTTTTTTATAAAATTACATAATATACAATGCTGCGTATTGTTACATAGGTATATCACAGAACATTATATATCTATGTTAACCAATTTAAATTTGGTTGTTTTATATATTATAAAATATTAAAACAAAAAAAAAAAAAAATTGTAAATAAATAATCAAGTAACTTGTTGTTTTCGTTTCCAAAATTCTAAAACATATTTATATATTAAATACAAATTATATTCGTATATCATTATCATAATATAGCTAAAGTAAACACTAGTTAATTGTATATCTGAATAAAAAACACAAAATGGATAAAAATTTAAATTTAAAAAATTAATCTATAAATCAATGATTATAGTTGAATTTACAAATTTGGTGACTACATTATATTGGATTCGGGCCACAAGTTCTCTATTGTACGTCACATTTAAAACATGTCAACCACTTGACGGAGTTTTCTTTCAAACAAACGTACCTGAAATCACTAGAAAAGACGCTGTGTATATGTATATAGAATGATCTATTGTATTTATTGCGATGCCGCAATTTCAAATACTTAGTCAAATCCTTTAATCCTAATTTCACCATAAAGTGGATTGATCACTCACATACTACGAATCAACTAGCTCGTAATTGTGTATTTCACTATATTGGCTCTTTCTTTCTACTCTCTGTCGTGGTTTTCTTCGACAGTTTTTAACTTTATCATTTCTAACTTAACCAACTAGATTTGTGGGATTTTAACTTTGAAGGAATATTATCAGTGTCATATTAAAGAACGTAAATACAGAAGGGGGGTGGTATAAAAATATCCTCCGATATATTTTAATTTTTTGTCAGATTTACTAAATTGAAATCATAATCATTATTACATTATTAGTTGATACTGGTTTTCTCAACTATTTTGTTATTACTAATACTGTATACGTCATTGTAATACAGTACATATTACGTAGTTCATAGTAACTAATGGCACCTACCTTAGCATTGTATAGTTCCAGATTAGATCCTAGTATAATATATTCCGAATCCTACGGTTAATCTACCTCCACAAAAAACCAAAATATAAACAAATTTTTTCATTTGATTTGAAGCATTGAAAATTGTGAATATAAAATATAACACCTATCAACTTTAGTTAAACAATCTACGTAAATGATCAAATTGTTTTTGAAGTTTATTGAAATATGTATACTTTTGTAACAAAATTTGCATATAATAGGTGCCAGCTAAAATGTGTGTACCACCTGTATAATCTTTGAAATACTGAAATAAACTTATTATTAAGAATAATATCTTCTATTGACTATATTCTTGATAAAATTTACGAAATTATGATTTTAATTTTTCCCTTCCCTCCATACCGGTTCCTACAAAATATATGATCTATTCGATAAACGGTCATTTTATACGTTCCGTTGTTGAAAATTCAGGACGCTGAACATGTGTATTTTGTGCAAAAGTGTGTTTTCCTGCCATAACTCTTCCATGGTGTACATTCAGTACACAAAAAATATTTATTATATATTTATAAAAGCTTGTTATTATTATAGTCATAATACTAATTTCTAATGAAATATTTTTTTAAAACAATTTTAAAAAGATTAATTGAAAAAATGGAAACATATAATAGCACATATTATTATGTACTAAAATAATATTTATAAGTCCTGATGGAAGTTTAATTGCATAGCCATTTGAAACTCATTTTATTCAAAATTCAATCTCCTGTTATTTGTATATCCTTCTAAATCGACATTCATTAGTGCTCAATCGCTGTCAGTCTTGATTACACAGTACCTATATAGTATATATTATCCCTAATGAGTAAGATATTTGAAGCTTAAATATAATGTAGAAAATCAATTCTGTATATGTTGTGGTCAATAATAGAGTTATTTATAGAAACTTGAATTTGTGTGATAAATTCACAAATATTAATAACAATAATAACTAATATTATTTTTAATGATATTATAATTCTATTTTACACATGAATTTTTATTGCTTATACATAAAAATAAATATAAAATGTAAATTTTAAAATGATGAATTTGTGTATGCTAACTGTAGAGTATTTAAATATATTATTTAATTTATGTTTTACTTTGATAGTACTTATCCCTGAAGTTAAATTACTCATCTCATGAATGTATACTACGCCGAGGTCAGGTGTGCCATAATACATTTTTTTCTGGGGGCTGAGGGGGCAGGATCGTGGAAATAATTTTTTCGATGGGACGAATATATACTCCATATTGTTGCCCCTTTATTTGGGTTTTTCATAATTTTAATATTTATATCATTGGAGTTGTTATTTTTGTATAACTATATACATGTTGAAGTCATTTATTTAAATCATATAAATCATAGAGACGAGCAAATAGAGAAAATGAAAGTTTTAAATAATAATAAAATAATGAACAACTTTAAATTATATTATTGAAAATCATATACATAGATTTTTAAATATTTTATGATCAATTATTATCATGTACACTCAATTGTTTAATTATTAATGATTATGATTTTAATTGTGGAAAATTTTTAAATTTTCCATGAATCTGAATACTTATTTTTTTTATTCACACAAGACATTATATATTAAAATTATCATTTACCTAGTATATAAATAATTATAGCAAAACTTCTATAATTTTGACTCATTATCTAGACTAAAAATTAAATGTCAGATTTACTGCTACAATAGTATATATTATATCAGTGTACGTATAGTATACAAAATATATTATAGAATTGAAATACATAGGTATTTACGTAAATTATAATATCACAGAATATTTAACTCTTAAACGTTTTCCATGTAACTGTATTATATACACCGGCGACGTAGAATTTAATGGCCATGATACTCGAGAAACGAAAACAATTGTATCAATTTATTAACATACGTTTTTTTTATTTAAATGATCATACTGTTCACCTCGGATGTATAATTTTATGATTCACACAATAATATAATAGCCACCTAATAGGTTCATATAATATCTATATGATGCAATGTATTTATTATCTACACGAGTATTTAAAAATGTCACCGTGAATTTCGACCATATCATAAGTATTACACGAGTGATACCGTCTGCACGGGTGTAGTGTAAATTAATATTATAAATAAATACATGGAAAATGCTATATTATCATAGCTTTTTCTGATAATATATATATATATTATATATATATAATTAAATTCAAAATCAAATCAAACGATGGTGTATTCACAAAATAAGAGAGTTCTATGGTTTATTATCTAAACGAATGAACAAAAAAAAAATAAAAAATACTATGATGAATCACACAGCGACACAGATGGAAAACAGCATAAATTAATACTTGAAACTCAATTTCGTTTGGTCAAACAGATTGGCTAAAGGTGAGGCAAAACCAAATATGGATAGAGCACTTTCCCTACCACCCCGGCCCCCTCCCTACCGCTGCCGCTAAACGAGTAACGAGATGATTCTTATGAAGCGACATAGATTTATAAATATATATTGAAAGTTATAATATTAAGTATACACAATATACGAATAAAGTTACTACAACAGAAATTTAAGCAAAATTTCAAGTCGCTGGTAGGTATTAATATTTTTTGAATTACAATAAAATAACTAAATTTAATTTTGTTAAAACGGAGTAATCCTTTATTATGGTCGCATATTATATATTATCGTGTATTTTCAATCATTTTTGAATAAATTGTTGAGATATACCCTTTTTCAGAGTATATCATCTGTATTCAATATCCGTCCAATTGCCAATACTGATGAGAATGCGTAAAACATTCCGCACTCCTAAATGTACTGGAAAAAGGGATAACGGCCAAAAAATAAGCATAATTTTAAATAAAATTATTCATTCTTGCTTAGCTCAGAATCTAAAAAGCGATGTATCAGTATTAATGTTTACAATTAATAATATATGCATACCATTTTAGCTTAATATACTTCATTACAATAACACGTCCCGTTTTTATTTTGCATACCATTGTGAATTTTCAACAATTTTTATAATTTTGTACGGAAATATTAAAATTACCGCTTTTGTAAATTTGTTTTACTCAAACTTTGAAAAATAATTTCTAAAATTAAATGTGTATAAAGTATTTTATTATATACCTATAGATTTTAATCATCATTATAATTTATAATAGCTATTATGGTAGGTACACAAAGTAAATCGGTTTTGAACCTAATCTTAAATTTAATAAACCGTTCGAAAACAGTATAGTAATAAAACCAAAAATGTACAAAATGTGTATATTATATAATAAGAATAATTAAATAGATCTCTATATATATTCAAGTTTGAGTGAAGCGATATGTAAGCGTATCTAAAATTTTATTATTAATTTTTTGATCTGTTAACGATTATTTTTTTTTGTGTAAAAAATTGTTTCATATAAAGCTCATTGTAGCTCAGATATATAAATATTTTGATAATATTTTATAATCTTTACATATATACCTTTTCATTAATTAATTAATTAGCTTTAAATAAAATCGAATTAACTTTTAATTACTAATTTTTATAACTCAAATATAGATACGGTACTTCAAAAAGTCTACAAAATGTATAGCACAAACATATCCAACAAAATAACTAGTTGGATAGTTTGGATATGATTATATAAGTATAATATTCATTCCTATAAAAATTTAACAATTCTGACCATTGTATATATTTTAATAATATCATATACGGCCGTACTATAATTATTTTCTTTAAAAAGATACCACATATACATTATTTTAGCAAATAAAATTATTCTAGAAAAAAAAAAGTTTTTCTCGAGTTATATTCGTAATTGAGGAATTAATATTTTATACATTACCTAGACAAAATTATCTAAATTAAAAAAAAAAAAATCTAAATATTAAAATAGTCATTAATTTTATAAAAATCATTTTTAGGCGATTTTTACAGAATGACATAGCATAAATTCTATCTATGACAATGAAAAAAATGATGATAGTGAAACACATATAATATAGTCTACTATATTGTGAAAAATTACATTTCTTAATAATTAAAACTATAGCTGAGAAAATTTTTTATGAAACGATTTAATTAACAAATATCGTGATTATTATCTATTTTTAAATTTCTCGAAAATTGATTATACATAAATATTAATTTCATCTGTGGCGTTTTTTTAAGGAATTAATATTTAATTTGTGGTTTAATGTATTGTACTTTACTGAAATGCAACGATTACCCATATCTCTTTAGTTAAAATATATAATTTCGGGTATTAGGTCTTTCAATTACTGTACTTGCAGACTTACTACCTACTCGTACTAGGTATAAAAAAAAACACTATTTTTGGAAAAATGTGTTACTAAAGACTTGAGATTTTAGTACAATAAATATTAATTGAACATTATTCTGATAATATCAATAAATTCTAGACTAAAATATTCATTTTTTTTATGATCCAGTAGAAAAGTAATTATTTACAATAAAAATGTATTATTTCATGACAGTATTTTATTTTCAGATTTATTTTTTAGATAGATAGATTTATTGCAATAACACATACATGATCAAATAATTTATATAGTATTTATAGTTTTTGTTTTAAGATAAATACATACGTTATTACATTATATTCATTCTAATATTTCATACATTTCCAAAATCTGTACTTGTGATTTGATTTATGAGCACTTATTAATATATTTGAAAATACTATGTATATTTGAAATCGCGATTCGCTCAAAATCATTTTTCAAATGCAATAATTTACCATTGGTTTCAAATTTAAAATAATGACTTTAAAATACTAGCTTGTTCCGGTGTGAGCGAAACGGGATGAATCTGTATAGTATTTTGTATTTGACACTCACCAATTTCAATATTGTTTGTTTAATTTATTGAAGTGCAATATATGATTGCGTCATTCTCTCGTAACTCTCAGATGATTTTGAAATAAACGAATTTTTAAAGTAAAAAATGTCCATGTTAACAGTTTACGTTACACATAATACTCATAACAATTTGAAAAGGATCTATTTATTTTAAATTTTAAATTCTTAAATCTTAGATTCAGAGCAAAACGATTACCCATTAATTTTAATTAAATGAATAGGTAATATCAAAAATAAAATAATTATATATATAAACATATCTTATATGTAAAATAACTAAAAATTATAAATTAATACTCGTTTTAATAAATACTTTCTATACTGATAAATAAATATGTATACAAGTATATAAGTATCTTTATAATATATATATATATATATATATAATATAGTTATATATATGAAATATCAAAGTACATCAATACAAAAATTTGACATTTTTTAATAATAATTTAAATAATTTAGAAATTGCATTCAATAGGTACCAATGTATTGCTAATAATCTAATTAAGCAAATAAATAATAAAATGTAATATTTACAATGATTTTAATTCTCCTAGTATTTACAAACTAAAATGCAGTTATAATAAGTTTTATGTTATACATTTCAGAACTAGATATAAATAACACATTTCTAAAATACTTACTAGCTACGACTGAATACTATTAATCAAAATTAAAATTTTGCTAAACATTATTAGAAAATAATTATAATATTACTTTCAATATAGTTGAAAAATTTTTAATATTAAAAACACAAAATAATATTTATATCAATTTTATTTTGAAAGAATCACATATTTATAAAGAAGTAAAAAAAATAAATTTAATATTATTTTAAGTATACAGACTGATTTAAAATATATACTATTTATATTAGATAATAAGATATAGAGTATTTTATACAATTTATTTACTGTTTTTTATTATTAAATTCTATGCCTTATTTTAAAAACTCATATTTTTCGCCATGTACCTGTTCATGATATTTTTCTTTTACTTTGGTTCTTATTTTTTTGTACTTTGTTATGCCTAACTTCAACATTTAGTCAAAACTTATAGGTAGGTATAGTATTAAACTAATTAGTATAAACTAATTCATAATAACTCTTTTGTTGGTTTTTATAATAATCTTGGCTTTTGTTTTTTTGTTTAATTTATGTATATATACGAATATACTTGTACATATTTATTTATTTATAAGTTTACATCTATATTATAATAAGTTTTATGATAAGTTTTATAATGTGCTTTTGTGTGTGTTTAAAGTCTCTATACATTTTTCGATAGAAATCGAGTGGGAGTTTGGGTTTTTAGTTTTTAGGTTCTAGTTTTTAGTAAATATATTAGTTACAGTTGGTACTTTAGAGCTGTCATTTTACGATTTTACCAGTAGTTTTCTTAAGCGTAAAGGAAAACTACCATTTATAAAGGAAATACATTATAAATATATGCAGGGAAATAATAAAATATCATATAAAGATTTTACATATTTATTACCTATTTACCTATTTATTTATTTTTTATGACATTATACAGAACTTTGATTAGAATAATCTTTTGAATACATTCTCTTAGGAAAATCCCTATAAAAGATAAATTTTATAAAACAATAGTGATGCCTGAAATGATATCAGATCGGAGTGTTGAGAAGTAGATAGTAAGAAAGAACTCATGAGTGTGCCAGAGTTGAAAATGTTAAGATGGATGGGTGGAGTAACTAGAGAAGACAAAATAAGACATTTTTATTATGTTTTTTACAAATATTGAATAATATATATAAAGGGTAGTATATGAGTAGCTCCAGTAGTGGACAAAATGATGAAGAATAGATTAAGATAGCTAGGACACGTTTAAAGAGGGAAGAGACGGAGTCGATAAGGATAGTAAAAGGAATATATATTGAAAGAAATAGAGGTAGAGGAAGACCAAAAACGAGGTATGGCGATGTAATGTATAATGATATGAAATCGGCACATGTAGGTGAGAAGAATACGGGAAATCGAGATCTGTAAAATTTGAGAACTACGGTGACCAACCCCAAATAGTTGGGAGAAAGGATGAAGGAGAAGAAGAAGAAAAAGAAGACACTATTTTATTCGAGGACCAAAGGAATCAATTTGCACCATCTTATCTGGACGAATTTTTTGAAGTTTACTTAATGTTAAATTAGTATACAGTCCAATATATATATTAACAATTGTTCATAAAATAATGCAGAAAGTACAAGTTAAACAAATTTAGATGTACACGGCTATAATAACAATATATTAGTATTAGACTCTGAGCGTCTATTGATTTTACAATTATATGTTTTTTTTAAATTTTAAATTGTTTTATTTATTTATGTATGTATACATTTTTGCGGGCAAAAAGAGTAAAGTAAGAATTTTTGGTATAGCGTAGAAAATTCGTTGTAGTTGATACTTTTAGAGTTAATTTTTTGAATTTCTAAGTAGCTTTCAATAGCGTAACAAAAAACTACAATTTAAAAGGTAAAATATATTACGAAAAGTTGTTATAAATTAGAAAATAACAAGTAAACTAAGTAGTCATTATTACTAATTATACAATTATATATACCTAATATTTATAACTACCAAAATGACCAAAAATTGTTATAAATTGGACAATTAAAATGCCAGAAACTTGAAATTTAAACCAAATATTTATTATAACACTATGGATATTGATGTTATATTTTTTATTGATAATATAAATGCTAATAATATTACTTAAGTTATTTACACCGAATAGCTTCTCTCAGAATCGTTTTATCGAACAATTAGTCGGATGATTACAATACAGTTTCTTGAAAACTTTTTCTCTTCAGTTTTTTCTTGAAAAAATACGAGAAAGTAAAATAATTTATCATTACTTTCAAATTCAATATATCCACAATCAAGATCCTACTCAACGAACGAATTACTTCCACCTCCTACTAACTGATTTAATTTTAATTTACTGTAGGTATTTTATGATTTTCAATGATATAATGCAATTTTCATACGGTATTTAAAAGTAACGTTCACGTGGAAAATATATTATATATAATTATATTATTAAGAGTTGGTATTTTCGTCTAGTTTGTATTTGGTTTAATTACATATACAGGACTTAATTTTAGGATCCGGATAAAATATAGGTGTACCATCTATTAATTAACCCGAACGGCTGAATAAAATTTAAATATAAAATAAAATAATTCTAAGGTAAAATATAATAGTCAACATAAGCGCCTGGATAAAATGAGAAATTTGTCCTCTAGATTTTTTTAAACATGTTAATCTTTTAAATATAATATGATTTTTTTTTTCATCTAAAAATTTTTATTTTCTTAGCTCCATTTTATGAAAATTTCTGAGAGCCCCTAATAAAAATTAATATATTTTCATAAACTTAAATTCATAATATTCTTCAGATAATACAGGTATGTAATATGTAGTGTGGCTGAACATAAGTATGGATTTTAATTATGTTATTTTCATTGTAATTTATTGTATAAATATGTTATTTTGGAATTAATGAAACGATTAACAAAATATCACGGATGCAGCTAAGAATACATAAAATCATCATCAATTATCAAAGCACAAACAATCTCAGATACGTAATATACATTATACATAATTATTCGTTAATTATCAGCCACAATCCACGTGTAAATAGCTCAAGCAATTTGGTTTTAACGTTGTTCTTCACTTTAATAATGGCTATAAAGTATAATTATATAATTTCGTTCCATAAGAATAAAATCAAAATTTTATAAATACAGTAAAAGGTCTTCTGAAATCTCTATTATATATATATAAAAAGTTATGTACCTATACTATAAATTTTTTATAAATAATCAAGATGTATGGCTTGCAATAAATGTGTCTTGAAAAGAAACCTAAAAAACATATTTTTAAAGCTCCTAAAAAAAAAAGAACCAATGTATCATAAACGAATTGTTCGTACTGACGTTTAGCTTAATGCTTATCCATTTACGACACCTCGAGCTTTTCATTTGTTATACTTTTTTCGTAATATAGTACTTTTTATTTTTCTTTATTTACTTTAATCATAAGTTATGGTATGATTGTCTCGTTTTGATTGAATTAAATATAGCTCTTAACCGTGGGTTGTAAGTGATTTCACAAGAAGTTTATATCATAAACATAATTTTGTATTTATTATTTCGTTATATTATTATATAATTCGTACGATTATTGTACTCAGTGTTTTCATTTATATTTTGTTTTCAAGTAATATTCTTGGAAGTAATTAAGTTTATAACCTTAAAACTTTTTTATTTAAATTTATCATGCAAAAAAAAAATTTTTGATTATATATTAAAGATAGGAACAATTATATTACAATCGTTTAACGTTTAACGTATTACAAATTATACCGAATAAAAATTAAAAATTCTAGTTCTAATTTTAAAATATCTGTTAGTAGGGTGGAAATACTTCGCTCATCTAGTAGGATACTGGTGTTGGATAAATTAAATTTTAAAGTATTGATAAACTATTGCATTCGATAATAAACGATTCGTAGCAGTGTAATTTATTATTATTATTATTATTTTTTTTTTTTTTGATGGGTACGGAATTAAAAAATGATTTCTCAAAAGTACTAACTTGATATGGTTATAATTATAATGTATAAACTATATTCTATACTTGTATACAAAATTGCTATAAGTCTACTTATTATAATCAAGATTAATTAAAGAAACGTCACTATTAATGGTTGGTCATAGGAACCTATGTTTAAATTTGTATTGTATAATGTGAATATATTTGTATTATTATGGCATAGGTAATATTTACATTTTGATGTCTTCGTATAATTATTAGTATCTATAAAATGCAAGGTTAATTTGCGTGGAAAATGCATATTGAATGTGTATAAATACGCTATTGATTTCTAAATATAAAATAAAAATTTGAAGTATTGGTATCTGACATTATTTTGGAAATGTATTATAACTACATTTTATATAACTGCGTAGAATGTATGAATTCGGTTCTGTAAATATTACAAATTTACGAATAGATTTCAATAGACCGTATATAAATATACTGTACTAACTGTAGGATTAATTTACTGTCACTAGAACTATTTTCAAATGTATTTTAAGTATAAAAAAAGTTAAAGTTTAAATGCATTATGACAAATTGTACTATATTTGTATATTTTATGTCATTATTATTTTTAGCGTTAAATAAAAATTGAAACATAACTTGCTCTTTTCCTCCTTACATAGTTACACCGTATAATTATGTATAGATAGTTACACCGTATAGATGATAATTTTTTTATAAACTTAAAGAAACTACTAAAGAAAATTGAAAAAAATCTACAAAATACCATCTAGGATTTATTTTCTAACATTAGCATATACAGGTACACACTCCAAAACACCTACTCGACTGTTTTTGTTCGAAAAGTTGCTCACAGAAAAATAAAAATAAACATCATTGTAAAATCAATAGTCTTATAGCTCCGCTCAAAATTTAAGATTAAAATATAAAATTATATTTTAATGTGTAAGTATATAAATAATCATTATGATGTATACCTAAACTGTCATAACATATAATCTGTCTATGTTAACAAAAGTTGAAATATAATTACTATTTATGATAAATAAATAATAATTATAAAAATAATTACAACTGCAGAAAGGACATTTTATGTCATTTGATAAATATATATATATTTAAAAAAAAATGAAGTATATAATTTATTTCACCTATACTTGAACGAAATGAGAATAAATAGAAATTGTATTACTATTTGACTACCTAATTAGAAGTTAGTTTCGTAACTAATTACTTTTTGTCTGGAAAGTGTTATGAAAATAAATTCGGGTATAAATGCAATACATTTTATAATCATAATATCTCAATAATGAAAATATCCGACAATATTTTTAGTTTTTTTTAAGAAGTTTGTATTATGTTTTCCTTTTGTAATATTGTACATTCCTCAGTTTCTTTATAGTCTAGACTCTAGAGTATAAATAACATTTAAATTATATATTTGATGAGTATGTTATATTTTACCTGATTAATTTTTAGTGGTTATTAGCTATTATACATTTAATTACAACGTACAAGGCTAAAAAAAAAAAATTCTAACACACTCATTGATTCAAAATATCGAAGTTATTACGATGCATTAATTTAATTAATTAATCGATTTAATTAATATGTGTTTTTAGTTGTATTATGCAATTGTTGTTTATATATAAGTTAAACCTTGAAAATATATTAGATTGTGTAAAGAATTATGTATGTTATGTTATTTGATTTATAATAATTTATGTGTAAGGATTACTAAATATATATATATATATATATATAATTTAATTTTGAGAAAAGATATTAAATTTAACCAAAAATCTATAATAATGATATATAATTGAATATTTTCTGTTGACTGTCAAATTTGCAATAAAAAAAAATTATATGTGTAATATGTAACAACGACATAATCAATAATATGTATGTCATATATAATATAAAATATATTTCCTCACACAAAGTGAATTAATAACATTTTCTATAAAATATAAAAAAATTATATTGATAACCACACATACATTTATATTTCCTATTTCATACAATTGAAAAGTCATATTTGTATAACTATTTATAAACATAACTGAGTAAAGGGGCAAGATTTCAAATCAATCAATTATTAAAATGCGTTTTTAATGATTTTGATTTTAGATTTTTTAAATATTTGTATGTAAGTTTAAGAATTTAAATTTTTTATTCTTATAATATATTATGTAACCATTAAAAGTATTAGGTACCTTCTTAACTTTTTTAAATCTTATCGTAATTTTTACATCTTTGAATAAAAATAAAGTATATTTATGAATTTTTATAATTTTACTCTTATTCCATATTTCATATTTTGTATTTTTATCTTTTTAATTTAGTACTTATTTAATTAAAAAGTTCACAATACTTATGACAAATCGTATACCACTACTGCCATATTAACATATATGAATGTAGAAAATACTTTAGTAAATTCTGGATGACTTACATTTATACATTTATACTACATACCCATGGGCGAATCCACAGGATGGAGGAATGGGGGAAATTTCCCACAAAAAAGTCATGACATGTTTTTATATAATTTTTAACGTTGGTTTGTCCTTTTTTTACTTATTTTTATCAATTCTTAAAACTGAATCCCCCCCCCCCAAAAAAAAATCTACTCCTAGATCCACCATTGTATATATGTCTATTTGTTAATTAACAATATTATTATATAATTTATAACATTTTAGTAAAATAATGTTTATTTTTCAAAATTTTAGGCTTCTTCAAATCTTATTAATTTTGATAATTATTTTTTAAAAGGATTTAATTTTAGGATATTAAGAATTATGTTAATTGATTTTAATAATCAGATTTTTAATAATTTAACTAAGTTCTGTCGATTGTTGGTAACTTGAGCTAATTTGTTGGAATATTATTTTTTGATACTTATTAGAAATCGAGACAATAAACATTATGATTTCCAAATATTTTATTCTTGAATTTTCACTAAAACAGAAAATATATTCTAACAATTTAAATACTCCGATCATTTTTAATTCCATCCAATGTGCATTGTAGTCAATTACAAACATTATATAATATATTCTATTTTGTTTAAGTTTAGACATACTTTTACATCAAATATTTATTTTAGAATTGTTTTTATTAAATTAACTTAAAGGACATATACATGATGTAATGTACATAGTTTTGTTTATTTAACATTATTTATAATTTATATTATTTTCAAAAAAAATGACTAAAACTTTCTATTGTTGTAATATAACTTTTTTCTTTCAATGTTAACAAAACAAGAGTACATGTTTTATGTTGACGTATGTAGAGTACGAGATGTTTAAATGTGTATGATATTTTGTACATTTTATTCACAGAGTGACAGAAACTATTGTATTATATATACTTATTATTTATTATATTTTAAAACAATTTTGGAACCACAATACAATAATAATTTTAGAACGTTGCATTACAATAAATTAAACAGCGAGGAATATGAGAAATTTTTTTTTTTTAATTTTAAATACATTTTAATTTTACTTAACAATTTAAAAAATTATACATTGAATATGTTTTTCTTATTGATTACTAATGTATTAGGTGTACTGTATTATGATATTTTATACGCAATATTTGTACAATATTTTACTTTTAAATATTTATTCCTAAAGTATTGAATAATTTACAAGTAAAATGTACTCATACACATACCTAATCAATATTATATAAAATTAAAATATTATTAATAATAATTAATTGATTGTATAATCATTATATTCTTTACCTAAGTTGCGAATAGCCTTACTATACCTTTACTGAGGATTCAAATATAATATAATATTTATAATTACCTATTGATTTAGCTACTCATAATATCTATATTTATATTGATGTATATTGATGAAAAATTAAACAAAATATCGAATACCATGTTTTAATGAAAAATACGAGTACTTAAAATATAATATATAATAATGATGAAACATATCGATATTTATAAATTATATACATATAAAATGTATAAATTTTACGAACCAAAATAATATATACATTATGTAAAATTGAAAATCATTTTAAAAAAAAAAGAGATATGCGATATCGAACAAATATTACTAGTACCTACATAATGGAGAAATTTTGTTTGAACTAATAAAAAAGAGTAGTCAGTATAAAATTACATTATAAAGGATTAGATAGGATTACCTATATAAAAAATAAAATTTACATTTTCACGATAAATGTTCGTAATAACAGCTAATATAATATTATCTATAGAAAAAATATATATCAAGTGCATAAAACCCTTTATAAAACATATATTAATAACCATTAATTTACTATCTAACTAGATACCGTAGAACGGGGCGAAGTGAACCTGGTAGGGTAAAGTGGACCGTTATCAATTTTTCACATATTATGTAACCTAACACCGAGATATTTCGATTAAACTGAATATAAACGTTTCACCTTCATTCCAATATAATCATTGACGACTTTTGATATTAATGATAACAATTTTATATCCATATTCTTATCAATATCGTTTTGACTTTAAACGCGTTTTTCAATTTTTTTTTTCCCCGTTTAAAAGTCGTATACATCTCAGAAGCAAGTAAAATTATGAAATAAAATCATACTTTAAAATGTTTTCAATATGTTCTTGTTAACCTATTAACGTTATCATAATAACATATTATTAATTATTTACGTATTTAGGTATTTAAGTACTAAAAATTCCATAAACAACGGTTGAAGTGGACCAC
>JAIPRL010007072.1:0-16169 GCA_025469235.1 Pemphigus obesinymphae
ATGGCGAATGATATGAGGAAGGTGGGAGTAAGTGAAGAAGATGCGGGAGATAGAGTTAAGTGGAAGTGTAAGACCAGGGTGGCCGACCCCAAATAGTTGGGAGAGAAGGCGAAGGAGAAGAAGAAGAAGATATTTTATTTTTATTTAATCTTTCACAAGTCATCAACAATATTCTCAAGTTGATAAAAATGAAAAATGCATAAATATGTTTTTTTTAAACAAATACGTGATTACAATGAAAAATGGTACGGAGACAGGTCTATTTCAAAATTTACTTTTAATATATATTTAAATAGTTTTACTTGTTTTATTTTTATTTTTTTTTAAATCTAACAAAAATTGCCTATATAAAACCTATTAAAAATCTGGTGTGGTTTGGCCATAAAACTCATTGTGCGCAGATCAACTGTATTCAAATAGTTTTTATGGTAAAAGTACCAAATATTTACAATTTATAAAGGAGAACATAATCTATATCATAGCTTTTTAATACTTTCGATTAGGTATATAAATGTAAATTAAATTATTAATTTATTAATATTCATATATTTGTTTTTTGGTTTGATTTAAAAAAAAATTTGAGTTATTCTATAAACCAAATAATAATGGCATTCCAGAGAAATTACTTAAAAATTGCCACGTTGACATCCGCATAAAGAGGTCAGTTTTGGATTTTCCCATTAATTTTCCTTTATGCTCAAAAAAATAACGGGTAATAATAGAAAATTGTTATAAATAGGAAAAGAACTTTATTCCGAATTTCGCTCATAAATATTTTTTAAATGTGATAATTTTTCAGTTGCTTTCAATAATTCTAAAATAATTATACTACATAAGCCGGTCCGAGAACCAAAGAAACGATGGTCCAATTCATGAAAAATTAGATGGGTGTTATAGTTCACCATTTCTTATTGGCCAATGTTATCTTATGTATTCTTGCCTGTATTTATTTGTTAATTATTTAATAGTGCACATATAATTTTAATAAATTATATTTGATATTATTTATTATGATTTAAGTTATTATAATCTATGTTTAATTGTTTGTTTACTTAATCACCATCAAAATTCAAATCCGAATGACAAAATTTTGGACCAATGAAAAGTGGTGAACTACGTTATAGACCGGGTGAAGAGGAGATGCGCACACGGGAAAAAAATGTGTCAACTGTGATAATACCTATCTATTTTGTCATGCATTTAACCATAATAAAATGTTCAAGCAATACGTCTAAAAAGGTTATAGTCTAAAATGTGTTAATATACTTTATATTACTATAATGTTTGATTAAGTTAATCAAAATATATAGTTTAAATATTTTATTAAGTCGATAGAAAAATTCCAAACAATCATAAGTTTAAAAATAGTCATCCGCTTTTTCAATAGAAATTTGAAAGCCTGCGTCATGACGCAAAGCCCGCAATACAATAATGATCGTGTGCTAAGGAATATGGTACCTACGTCATATCCATACAACTATCTTCACTCGTCTAGTTACCTTCTGCGCGTTTTTAAAATATTATTAAATATTAATTATGGTTGAAGTGTTTAGGTCGCTAATTGTACAAAATTAATTTAAGACCGATTTATTTGTTTTATTACTATAATATATTTATATATTGAACGATCTTTAAATATCGAACAACATTAGGTAGGAACCTATATAAAAATTTAAAGGTTCATCATTTTTTAATTATGTATTATATTAAACAGGTAGGTATGTATAATGTATGCTGCTTTCATACAATATCTAATGAATTTCATATTATATAGGTATATCTTCTATGTTTTAAAACTATGTATTTATTTTTTTGTTAGATTATACATTTTTGACTTGTACAATAAATACCTATCTAACTATAGAAATTGTATGTGTATTGTTTTTCATATAATTTCATTAATTAATTACCTACCCATATTTTTAATTAGCAATACTATATAATAATAGTATATTGTACATACCTAGGTTTCTACCTAATTAATAATGTAAAAATGATGAATATTCGAATTTTTGTATAATATCAGATATTTTAAAATCTTTCAATATATCAAACACAAATAAATAGGCCATAATAGTTTAGTATACGATATAATATTTACTTCCACGTAAAAACTAGCTAACTATCTATAAATACTATACGAGAAATAAGTAAGCACATATAAATTATTAATACATTCAATCTAATAATTAGGTTGAAAAAACTAAAAGGTATTATTACTAAAACTGTATTATATAGTTGAATATACTTTCCAAATTTGTGTACAATTATATATCAAATCTAATAATTAAGTTAATACAACTATAACTATTTTCCTGGGACAATTTACCGATAAAACTTTTTAATCATATTGTATATAGTTGAAATAAACACAACTACATCAACTATATACATTTAGTTCGTCTAACTATGTTATAAGATAGTTTGTATAGCTACCATGGTTTATGGTTGAATTAACCATGTTTGTTGTAACTATATTTTTTCCGTAATAATATGTGTATATAAATACAGTTTAGGATTAATTAATTGAAAACTGGAAGTATAAGTATATAGTATATTAGTGGTTAGGTGGTATTGATAAATAAAAATAAAATTTAAGACAATTTAAATATACTTATACAGTTATACTTAAATATATTTAAGTGGTTCGGAGCGTTAAATATTTTATAGCTGCCTATATTAATATTATTCTACTGTATTATCTCACATTTACTTATAAATAATAACGAAAATACGCCACTAGTTACAACTTATTTTAATAGGTAGGTACCTATTATATTGAAATTTAAAAAATAGTATAGACATGTTTTTTTGTACATAAATACTTACTTTAGTTTTCCACGTCACACTGAAAACAGGATAAATCATTTTTTGCTCAGATATTACATAGTTTCTTATACCCGAAAAAAATGAATGAAATCACGAAGTTTTTGGTTGGCACTGAAAATAACAAAATAGTTGTTGAAATATGTGTACGTATTTACGTAGTTAAAAGTTAATTATTTATGTTAACTTTTATTTATAATAATTTATGTTATATTATATGAATACTAGATACTCACAACTTTTACCAAAAATAATGATCGGATAATTTATAAATGAGTAAAGAATTTTTATAAATATAATAAGCTATATTAAAATATAGCTATACCATAGAATTTCTGAAATATATTCAACGTTTAGATTGTCAATGATCGTTTATAATATTGATAGATATCCAAAGACATAATATTATGTTTTGTGCCATAGAGTAACTGCAGCATAGACATTGAATTTTATATTTTATTAGGTAGGTATCTATATTTTATATCATACGTAGATATATCCATGAATTAAGGACCCCCTCCGAAATTTGTTCAACATTTAATACATTTTTTTTATATAAACTAGTGGATTTTAGCATCAATATCAATATTTTTAATCATGACCGAACAGTTAATGAACCACAACACTTTTAAAAAACATTTAGGTACGTAAGTAAGTAGGTACCTACTTATATAGATGATTATTTAAATGAAACAGTAAGATCTGTCAAAACAATCATATAGGTAGGTTTGCGCATAAAATACTATGCTATGCAGAAAAACATTGATACAGCTATAAAAAGCATTGTCAAAGATAATACAATGAATATATTTTTTTAAATCATTAACTTTAGAACTTGCTAAAAAAAAGTAATCATAATTTTATTTTAAAAATGTATATACCTATACCTAACTATAGTTAAATATAATTTTTAAGGTGGTTCTCTGTGACGAGTTTTATACAGACAAAAAAAAAGCTATTTTTGTCCATCGTTGATTGAGTTGTCCGCATAAAAATTTTTAATACTGCAGCTTGGAAAACTCCCTATTTTTAATCGACTTTTTAGTTTTTTAATACATATTCCTATAAAACTAATTTAAAACTTTATAGTTCATATAGTTTCATATAATAACTAATATATATAAATAGTTTATTAAATCAAAAATCTTAAATATAAAAATATAAAAATTTTAAAAAATTCTATTAGATAGGTAGGTAAGTATATGTATTTAAGTTAATTTATCTATAAATTCAAATCTGTTATCAAAATTCATAAAACCGATAAATTGCTATATGACAGACAAAATAAATTCAATATTTACCTACTAAAATTATAAAATACATTTTCTAATCTAAATACAATAACCTATAATATATAAATGCACAATTGGCACTATGTTTTTACGGTTTATTTTTCGGGATGTGGCGTCTTCTTAACGTGCTTGGAGTGTAGTTAAATAAACAATATAAGTATTTATTTATTTCAAAAATAAGTATACTATCTAATATTGGTAAACAATGTAAAATATCGAAACATTGACCTGTTATAATTCCATAAAAGTTAGGCGTGTGGTAAAAGACGATACATCGATGATTTTCAGTGGTACCTAATACAATATTCATTAAACGGGGTTTAGACTTTAAAATCAAAACATTCATCATAAAATAAAGGATGATATTTTAGAGAATAATAATGAACATAGGTGTTTTGAAAATATAAACATAGATATTTGAAATCAAGGAAAAAATGCTTGATGTATATTGTAAATACAATATTGAGCACAATATTTAAAGTAGCTCATAGCCCCATCAAGGTAGATAATCTCAAAAATAATTTATATTAAATGATTTTGATCAAAATATCGTGATTATGAAATAATAAAAAGTGGTATTGACACTAATTATAAATTACTTTTAGATTCAAAATTTTCTTAAGTACCCATTAAAAATTGCTCATGCAGAACCCCCTAGAAATGTTTATAGGAATAGAACTTAAAATAAAGACGGTCCGCGCTCGAGATCTGCAAAATAAATTATCTATGTAAAACGCCTTAAAATGTATTTTGTTACGAGGGTTTTAAAATTATCTTTTCTGGCTAAGATATTTGGTTACAAATTTGGATTTTATGGTTACATATAATTATAAATCGGTTACAAAAAAATGAAACCGGTCCGGAGTCGATAGGACTATTATTTATGTTTTGCGGGTGCCAGGACGACGTCGTTCCAGCATGGTTCCAGCACCCGGAATTAAAATTGGATTTTACGGCCAATGGGTTAGGTTACAAATTTGGGTTTTATGGTTACAAATAATTACAAATCGGTTACAAAAAAGTGAAATTGGTCAGCAGTCAAAATTTTGATTTACGAGTGCCGAGACGACTCACCTGCTTCCGGAGCTATACGAATAATCGCCCGATATGCATGTGGACTGCGGAACAATATGGAATAAGTTGTTAACGTGTACTTACCGTGTGTTCGTGACGCGTGCGCATTTCTATATTTCTTTAATTTTTTCTTTTATTACTAGTGTATATTATATTATTATAATATAGAGGATAAAAATTCAGTATCATATTAACAGACAATTGAAATAAAACAACTTGAAAGACCTATTTAGTGAAATGAAGGATATACGCTTATAAATTTTGAGTATAAAACTTATATAGTTAAGTTTTATTATTTTGTAATTCTTGGTTTTTGGAAAACGTATTTAAATTTTTGTTTTTCTATATGGTATTAATTTTGGTTTAATAATAATTATTATTGTACTCCGTGCTTTTCAAAAATGAATAATTTTTAATCGCCCTCCCACTTTCAAAGCCCACGAGCCACCACTGTGACACACTAAAGAATACGCATCAATGACGAATAAGATCAAGATGATACTCGTCAAATCCATTGAACAACCGAAAACTAGATTGCAAACGGATTCCGCGACCTCTCATGGCCAGACGAAGTTTATAATCAGGTTTGAAGGATATACGATAATATTATGATTAAACGATCGAAAATGAAAAGATCCTAGGTGTCAGTTCAGGATAATAAACCATATATCGGTAATTTATATTGGTGCCTATATGCTTCATATGTAAACTGTATAGTATATATGATACGTCTCACAGTAGGTATCTATATAAGCTATAGAGTACCTATAGACGATCCAGATTATTGTAGTATATATAACAACATTCGGAAAACAATAACCGATTTCGTAAAAGACTAGTTTATTTATAAATAAATAATAATACATAAAAAATAAGCTATATAAAGTATACCTATTATTTTAATGGAACAACAGAAACGCGACTTCTATTATTATTTATTATAATCTATAACCATATAGTTATGTTATAATATAGACGCATAGATAGTATAGAGTATAGACGCATAACACAGATTTTGTTTACGAAAATGTTTGTCAGTAGGTATATATGGCCAATTAAAAAATATACCTAAAAACAATATTGTACGTTTATTGACTAAAATTATTCATATATCGCACTCAATATCGTAATGTTCTGTAAGAGTTGCTCTCAATTTGTACCTACTCGTATTTTGATTTTAGTATAATATTATGTAACATCAGTGACGGAACAAAAAAGGTGCAATTAACATACGTATTCTTTTTAAGTTGTGGGTATGGAGGTGAAGAACGATATTACACAAAATATACTTAAAAATATACTAAAACTACCAAAAAAATACGACAATGAGGTAGATGAGTATAACGATAAAAAATTGTGTCTCATAATATAAATAGTTCATAATCCCTGCAGTGTAACATACAGGGGCGGATTGGCCCACAGGGATAATCCCGATGGGGGCCACGGTCATAAATATATATATATATTATCTATATTACAGCCTATAGGTATGCAATTGCTTTTGAATGACCCACAATATAAAAACTAATTATTTTATTTTACTGATAAGGAAATCTATTAAGTTATGCTATATATTATCATTGATATTATAAGTCACAAAATAAGTTAAATAAACGTATTCTGTATACCTATATTATATATATATATATATATTATTAAATTTATCAGCAAAATCAATTTATTATTCTTTTCCCTTCAGCGATTTCAAACTATTCTTCGGTCGTTTTTAGATTTTTCCGTTTTTCGTTTTAATTCCGTCCGTATTTTCGTACTAAAGAATATAGTATAATATATATTATACAATATCTATAGGTACCTAGGGATGTAAGTCAGTCAATTTTTTTTACAACATTAAAAATTGAGTAATCCATCAAATTATCGGTAATTTTTTGTACAATTAAGTTTATATTAAATATTTTATTATGCAATACGTTTTAAAATGTATTAATGCAATAATAAAATAACAAAAACAACCCCAAAAGTGTATTATAATTTATAATTATTTTTTAATAATATCAACCTAACTAAAATTTACCTACAACTATTTGTACGTAAATTTAATATTTTTATACATGTATATGTATACGGGTCCACACCCGTACTGTCCAATTTTTTTTCAATTACATTTATAATATTTAATTTTAATCCAAAATTTGGGTATAGAATACAATTTTGTATTAGGTACTATTTTCATATCTTTCTCTGGTAAATTTAATTGAAATTTCTTTCTCTATGGCCATATAAATTCATTTTCACCCTATTCTCTAATGACCTCAGTAGGAAAAATGTATTCTTTCATTTGGTATAGGTATGTACACTATATTATAATTTTGAATACATTTTTCTTTTCTACCCAAATTTCAAAACTCTGTGGGGTTCACAATTGTCTTGTCCAATTTTGCACCACTCAGAATCTAAAATTTATAGTTATTATAATTTTAGAGCATTATTATTAATTTTTTAAATCATCAAACCCTATCTCCAATTATTATTGTTTAAAAAAAAGTTCTATCTACAAAAATAATTTTTAGGTATTTAAGTTTTCAAAATTAATATTTGTTAGTTCTTTTTCAGTACCTCTTGTGTCTACTGATTATGCACTTATTTATTTTGAAGCCCTCCCCACCATTGAATAATTCTGCGCATGCCACTGGTCGCCTTGTAAGAACATTATTTGTAAGTACATCATTCAACTATTATTTAGAACTGTAATATTTAAGGTGTAAATGGACCAACACAGAATTACACAATAAAGCAGATTGCAAAACTGAGAATTACGGTACAATTAAATTAATACAATAATATATATTATTCAATTATTGTATACATTAATAAATATTTTAATTCTATAATATTGTGAAAGTTATTATATAGTTAATTTATTTATCTACTGATATTATTATGACAACAAATAATGTATTATAATATAGGTAGCTACTCGTATTATTTTAGTTTATTTTTCACTACATAATTATTATTTACTATTGTATCTTAAGATTTTAGTTGTATAGTGTATTCCTAATAGAATCAAGATAGGTACTTAAAAAACAAATTTGTTTAATTTTTACTACTTTTAATATTAGTTGAATATTCGTATAAATATAATATTATATCTACAAAATAATATTTATATATTTTAAGTAGAAAAATACTTATAAGCATGTGTTTAATATTTATGTACCTATATACCTATGTCAAATTTAATGTCAATAGTCAATGTTGAACAAAAAATCAATGTTTAAAAACAATATTGTGAACGCAAGTAAAATCTTGACCTAAAATATACCTATAAGCAGTTTTGTATTTTTAAAGTTAAATATGTATTGTTTAATGCCAACCTATAGGATGTTAAAAATAATCACCTATACATTTAAATGTTTTTAGATTAATTAAAACTCTAATTAAAAAAAAAAATATAGGATAGGTATATGTGTGGTACACGGAAAAAAAACCAACATAAAAATAAAACGAATTCGAAAAATTCTATTTTTGTTAAAATATTTTATTGAATCATTATTTATTCGGTCTGGTCTCTGGAGCAAGCCGGCCATAAGTACAAACCTGTCGAATAATTTGGTGAAACTGTTAATTTATGTTTTATTGAATATGAAATAACTTATTAATTCGTATAGGAATTAATTAATGTTATTTTGGGAAATTACTATTAATTAAATAATAATTATAAATTATAAATTTTTTTTTTTTTTGATTGGGAAAACTTTCCATATAATCATATACTTACAGTTATACCTCTGAATAGTGGACACCCTCACAATTACCTTGATTTTGTCCGCTATTCAGAAGGGGTAGGTAAATGTTTGAAATTCATAAAATGTAAAAGTGTAAATTGAAAACATTTATGCTAGGTTAAATAATATTGTAATGTTATAATAATTAAATGTAATTACTTAATTATGTAGATATTTAATAATGTAATATGATGTATGTATTGTATTATGTAATATTTATTATGTAGGTTTGGTGTTCGTAAATTAAAATTTTTCAAAATATCAATGAAAATGTGTAGGTACCTACATTTTTCAACCTTTGATTTCTGAAATATTTCTAGATATTTAAACAATTTATTTTACTCCTTTACTTTCTCAAGAAAAGTGACTAAATTTTGAATAATTAACATAATTATTATTATTATTAATTTATTTATTTTACTATCAATCGTTACATTTTAAATTAATATTTAAATACCTATAAGGAAAATTGTAAAAAAAAATAGGAAAATATTGTTTTTATTATATTTGATGGAATGTATGAATTGTATTATTATGGTATGAAACAAATTATTTACATTCTTTTAGATACCTAGGTATAGTTATTACATTTGTCAAATAGTCCTGTTACCACTCTGTATGCAAAGTATAAATCTCTAATAACTAATAATCTCTAATTATATACATTTCCGAAGTGCAATTTATTATTTTGGTATTAAGTACATATTACCTATACCTATTTTTTTTTATACATTTAGATTATCTAGTTTAAACGGTTTAAACGTACATATTATATATTGTGTTATTGACTAAATTTTTATTAGGTATTTTGTATTATCATCTATGATTTTTTTTTTCTGATAAATGATAACATGTTACCAAGATTATTATAGTATTTACTATTTTCTATCTACCTATTTCATTAATTAAATGTTAAAATTTCATTTGATTAAAAACAATGACGAGCATATAAAACAAATTTAAACTGGTTTGTTCTTTTTTTCCGGGATTCATCTGTGTACTTGTACTTGTAAAACGAGACCGTTACAATGCGACCGCGACGTTGCATCCAGTCATGAAAATAATAATATTGTCAAATGTCAACAAATATTACGAAAACGATTTCTAACAATAAATTCAATATTGTTATTCGTATTGGACTTTGACAGGCGGTTGTGTCGTGCGTGGAGGTTTGTCGGGCGATGAAAACCGGTTTATTACCGTTTCGTAGTTCAAATACAACGGTCAACCGTCGAAATATAATATAATATACTCAATATAATATTAATAATATTATATAATAATTATATATTATTATTTTTATATTATATTTATTTTATATTATTATTATTATATAATTATATATATATATATATATAATTATATATTTATAATATTATATAATATTATACTCAATTCATATTGTTAACACACTATCGGGTGAATAGTCGGCGCGTACAATTTTGTATGCCGGTGGCCAATCTATAGTAATTTATAATCAATGGTACAACACTACTAATATTTTTAAGTTAGTTGTATTTACACAGATAGTTAAAAATTAAGTTACAAATTACATGTCAGGATGGCCGAGCGGTCTAAGGCGCCAGACTCAAGGTTACCCTTGGTCTACTCTGTAGGCCTTCTACGAGCGTTCTGGTCCTCATCTGAGGGCGTGGGTTCGAATCCCACTTCTGACAAACTTTTTGCATATTTTTTATTATAATTTTTTGTTTATTAGTATATTAGTTATTAGTATATTTAATATTTATTGTTAATTATATTAAATATAATAAGCACGTAGAGGCAAATCTAAAGCTAATTTAAGGGGGGGAGAGAGAGAATAAGAATATATAGAATAAAAACAATTCTATACTTTAAATGGTGATAAAAAACAATTTCAAGGAGGGGACGGTCACCACGTCGCCCACTTAAATCCACCCCCGTTGGCATGAAATTGTATTTATTGTAAAAAATATAATATTAAGTAGGTATACCAAATTCTAGATTAGATTTTGAAAAAAAAAAATTAAATTGTTAAATCACATAATATTTTGATAAGATAAGACTATTGTATTTTTGTTAATTTATTTTTATTTGATAAGATTGATAACAAAATTGTTATTACATGTTTGTTTACTTTTTTAGTTTTGAAAATTAGTGTCTGTATTATATTAAATTTTTGATAATTAGGTTTACAATTATTATACTTAGTTTTGCTTTGTATTGTTAAAAAATTACTTTATGATTTCTTTGAAATACACAGATACCTAGTTTCAACTTTATTTTAAACTAAAGTTATTGATGCTAATTTCATTTTCTCAATTGTCATTATGTTGAAAATTGATTATGAAAATATTCAAAAGTAAGTTAACAAACGTTATACTTTTAATATTCATTATTATTAATAATCCATGCTTTGATTTCTATTGCAAACATTTTAATTTATTCAAAGTATCTGAAAATGGATTATTTACTATAGGAGCATAATATATACTAGGTAAAGTAGGCATTACAGTAATATCCCCTTTCAACATACTCTATATATCCAATGCGAATAACTATGTTAAGCTAAAATACTTAATAGCAAGGTTAATGATAATGTGTATGTCCATATCACCAGAACATAAATATCATCTAAGTATGCAAGATATATATATTTTTTTTAAATAGGTAGTGTTTATTCTGGATATTGTGATTAATAATTGGCAAATCATTTTAATACTGAATGTTAAGATGACGATATATAAGTATACACATAATATGAACAATTCACAAACATAAAAACAATTTTTCAACTAATTCAATTATATATGTATTATTAATACCATAAGTTTAAATATCTAAATGTCTACATACAAACTAAAGTAGGCATATATGATCGTTTTATATTGATAATAAATGCTACCTCACTACATTTTATTAAATACCAACAATATTAATTAAATACAATAGGTAGGCATATCATTATACAACATATATTATTACTGTTATAATAATAATGATAAAAAAAGTCATCTAGATATAGATAATAAAAGTTGGTTCATCGACTATTCAATCCTCATATACCTACAGACATTGAAAAATCAATACATTCCTCACTTCTCTCAGAATTTAAAAAAGAACCTCATTATTGGATGTTTTGGATTATTATAACCAGATTACAAAGAATATACTATATTAATAATATTAATATATTTTAAAATATAAATTAAACACAACTACTTATATAAAGTGTATTACCGATGTATGTTCATTCATACTTGATTTAAAACATTATATACGTTGACAATTTATTATCTAAAGTACCTAATGAATATCAATACATTTTGGATGACAAAACAAATCATATTTTAAAATAAACCATTTGTGCTAAAAAAAATACCTTTGTATCTAAAATCATTTACCTAAACCTTTATTTATTTTTTTTTTTTGAAAATATAGGTACCTACCTAACATTAATATTAGGTAAAATATTATCTAAAAAAATTTAAATACAAATAAAATGTTGAAATATTTATGTATTTAAAACATGAATTTACACTAAAAGGTTTTAATTATATTAAAACAATAAATATCTATTGTAAAATGTTCAAACTAAAATTGTATATTTTGAATTTGATAAATGAAACAAATCTGCCTTTAATAAAAAATATTTAGGAATTAGGATTGATAAAAATAAAGAAGTAAAATCTAAAATTGCATTCCCTATTATTTATTAATAACCTTAAACAAATATATAATTATTTTAATGTTTCTAAATTTATTTTTAGATATCCTACAGTAGAATGTGCTCTTTGTGGATTCTTGTTTCGCAATAAAACAAGTCTAAAAAATCACTTAGACTCTATGCATAATGGAAGCAAAAATTCATCAGGTTTTGCAATTAAAAGACCTAGAAAATGCACCGATTTACAATGCATGGAAAAAGGATGCAGATGTAAATTTTACAATAAACAGCTTTTCATAAGTCATTTGAAATTTGATCATCATATTGATTTTGATATACGCTGGATAAATTTCACTTCATATGAAGGTAGTTACATTTTATTTTGACACTGTGTCTAGAGACCGGGATACCAGACATAGCATGTGTTCGCGGATCCTATGTGCACATTTTATAAGTGTCTGGAAACCGAATAAATAGTATGTTCCTGGATATGATTATTATTATTAATAAATATTGATTTGATTAATCATCGTCACTGGTCTAAACTCATTTATTGTGGTATCATTAATAACATAGTAATTTCTCTAGTTACAATAAAATTATCCACTAACTATCTATTTTAATGTTTATACTTATGTAAGTAATTTTTGGAATTTTATTTTACTTTACTGGACCAATAGAATTTTTTTTCTTTTTCTTTCGGAGCTCTAAGAATTAAAGTAAAGAATATTTACATTATATCCGATTCGTATTTGTAATATTGAACATTCATTTTAGTGGAGAAAAAATACTTTTAGACCTTTGATTAGGATTTATGCGGTTGGTGCAGTGGCGTAACTAGGACCATTTTATGGGGGGGGGGGGGTGATTATGAAGAATATTCGTCACAAGACAAAAAAAAACAATTTTATTGGTATCTCATAAATGATAATAATAATTCCGGTTGTCTAAGTTTCTAGTGCAGTCTTTATATTTAAATTATCAGTCGACATTTTTTCCCTTCATTTGTAATTCTTTTATTTTATTGTCACATGCTTGTCGATCTCTGGTTGTTAAATGTTCAACAAGCTTATTAAATTCATCAGTTTCATCGGGAATGAGTTTTGAAAATTTTGAATTATTAGCATTTTTTAGCAATTATTAGCAGCATTCAAATCCTAAGAAAATTTAAATTATCTATTAAAATCTGTTAAAAATAGTTTACAAAATACCTATATTTAATATAAGTAATATTTAAAAATTATGTAACAAATAATTTGTAGATATGACACCTTCAAAAATTGATTTATGGTTTATATGCCAATCCTGTAGTTCGCTTATATAGCTACATATAACTGTTATTTTATAATAATAAATTTAAATATATAAAAGCATTAGCTGTTTCATTGAAGTTAGCCATGCAATTAAAACAGATGAATTGACTATAATTCATGTATTATGTTTTGAATACAGTTAATTCACTTTTGTTTTTTATTTCTACTTTTTTTTTTTTAGAATTACTACAGGGAATCACCAAAAACTAGTTTTTAATATTTGATGTGGACGAAATTATTCACAAAAATTAAAAAAAAAATATTAACCAAACGAATAAAAATTTAAAACCCACAAAATTGGTATGCAATCACAGATTTTACCCAGGATTACACCGTATTAGTGTATTACTAAAGGGGGCGTTCAAGTATTACGTCAGCACATTTTTGGTCTTTTTAAACTGTCTCCTCCCTTGTCAGAAAATGTCTGGCAACCCCTCCACTATTAAAAAAAAAAAATCCGAATTTTATATGAATTAATAAAAAATAAATGAAAAATTTTGTAACATATTTTGAATCAAATTTCACATATTTTGATTTTTTTTTTTTATTACTGCTGGCGTCAGCATGGTTCTACCCCCCCCCATCCCTCTTGTCAGCAAATGTAAGTACACGACAGACCCCCCTATTTTTAGGCGCTTAAGTAATACTTGAACGCCCCCAAAAGCAAATTGCATCAATATCACAGAATATCATAAAATAATTATATCGTACTACATTATCAAATTTCCATGGATAATCTCGAGCAAATAAATCGAGATAGTTTATATCACAATGTGTTTTATCTACAATTTACTTATATCGTAATCTGTATTACGGTATTACCTATATACTGTATACTATTATTTTCTATAGAGAAAACGCGTGACCAAAAATTTACATGAAAAATCGATAATATGAAATATGAATTATACTGAAATTATAAAAAAAGTTAACACAGTAAAAAGGTGGTATGGGGGGGTGATATATCACATACACCTCCCCCCCATAGTTACGCCACTGGGTTGGTGCGTTATTGTACTCGTATAATTATCTTTGTGTTATATAATATTAAATATTATATGTAATAGCATAGCATAGAACAGGTATAGTAGTAGTTCAGAGATAACACTATTAATAATAATCATATATAGTGTTATAACCGAGATCTTTCGGTTATACTCAGTGGTGTATTGGTAAATATTTTTATGGGTATACGCACCTTGATGATCAGAATAGGAGAGGGGTTATCCCCTTCCCCTACCACAATCCCTTTGCCCCAGACAAAAAAAAAATTCTCAAAATGTTATTCAATTATTAAAATTAGTATAACTAAATAATATCGGTAGGTACTTAAAATAAGTAAAACACAAAAATACAGAAAACTTTTTAATATTATTAATAAACATTTGTCTATAACATTAGGTATACTTTATAATTGATCAAACAATTTAAAACTTTTAAATTCCTTTATATTACATAATATTATGTAATAATAATAAAAATAATATAATAATATTAATAATATGTACCTACCTACTAATTTTTGAATACTTAGTTTTAAACTTAAAGTATATTCCATAAACTTTTTTTATACAAATCTGTATTTTTTTCTTCGACATTTTTAGATTTTTTTGTTCTGTTATCATCAGCTGACCTGTGTTGATTTACTAACCAAGACTTTACATATGATTCTGGGTTCCAGAGATGTAGAGGAGGTCCATTAATATTTAGAAACATCAAATTAGCAATATTATCAATTGTTAATTTACACCTAAGATCAGTGCATATTAAATTTAATAGACTAAAGCCACGTTCACATTCCGCAGTAGAACAAGGAAAAGTGTTTATACAATTATATAATTCTGGAAGAATATCTTTAGGGTGCTTATCTTCATCAATGTATATTCTAAAACCATTAATTGTATCTTTCTTATTTAACATGAAACGTTTACATAGGCGTTTTACTTTTTCTTCGCCGTGTCTTATATTGACACTAATTGGCCAAGTACTTTTGTCAATAATAGAAATGTCTTCAATTAAACTTAAATCATTTGTTTCTAATAACCTACTTCTTAAATTATTACAAATACTAGTAATAAACTGATTTTTTCGTATAGGCACAATTTTGGGATAGCTAGTTAAATGTGTATTTTTGAAAACCATATTTGTTCTTGCTTCTTCAGCATTTTTCATATGATCACCACTATTGTTTGCAAACGAATCTATGATTCTAATTGATCTTTTGATACTAGAGTCAGCTTCTATAAGAGTTATTTTTTGACTTTGAAGT
>JAIPRL010007073.1:0-24856 GCA_025469235.1 Pemphigus obesinymphae
AATTAAATTCTCGATTTTACGAAATCGTATTTTTCGTAATTTTTTGGTAGTTTTTGCTTACGCATTAAAAAACTATTATGAAAATCGAAAAATGACCTCTTAAAAGTACCAATTAGATGCAATTTGCTACCGGAAACCGGGTATGAGTGTAAAGATCGGAGCATTCCTTCTGGTAGAAAAAGTGTTTACAGAAAAATAAAAAAAAATAAAAATAAGAAAAATATAAACATCATTGTAAAACCATAAGCTTCCTTGCTACGCTCAGAATCTAAAAATTTAACTAAAAAACTCTATGCTACGGCATAGTAATTAATATTCTCATCTTTCATATTTTGTATAAATTTTGACCCTGCGAATAATAACAGAGAAGTGGTAGTTATAGAGCGTGAACGTATTTTAATATCGTTAAAATGGGTGTACAGGTATGCTTGTATAGCATCCTCTTAAATTAATCACTTTATTCAAATTTAATATTAAAATTTGGACATAATAAGTATATATTTAAATAGCTAGGTGTATTTTATTAATTACATTCATTTACACGAAAAAAACAATGATTAAATATAATATTATAATATTATAATTAGGTACTATTTGTATTATCTAGTAAAAAATTTTATTTTAAACGTATTTGGAATACATTTTGTGAAGTACTTTAAATACTTAGGGAATATATCTATATTTATATCTTGAATTATTCGAATATATATTCTGAATACCTTTTTTGGAAGTATTCGAAATACTTTAAAAAAATATTTTATCCAAGTCTGACTCAATATATTAGTTATTACCGACATTAATACTCATATTATAGATACCTACGTTTATACCGAAGCTTCGCTTCAGAATCGTTTTATCGAAAGAAATAATTTATCATTGACCAGTTCCTTTTTTTCAATTGATGCAACACAAATAAGTTCAAATTTATTTAAATATTAAAAAAAAACACCAAGTAATTGGCTTGAAAAAATTATAATACGATAGGTAGTAATATTTTGGCGTGTATCTCGATTGTGTATTGCACAGTCCAGAATATAATGATTGAATGCATCAAGGTTTTCTAAAGATCATGAAATTATTTATTGTATGACATTTCCGGCGTATGAATTATTACGAAAATCGATAAAAATTTTTTACAATATATCTGAATGATATAAAAAGGAAGTTATTAAATAGATAAATATCTGATGGTTTTGTAAAAATCGGAATATTAATAGTAATACATATAAAAAAAAAAATACCATAGCATTGCAACTGCTGCCGATTACACATTACATTTTATATATTATTATATAATAGTAAAGTTGTTTTCTAATAAATAAATATGAAGATCATGTATAACTTACTCGTAATAACTTTTCTCGTCTTCGCTACGATTATATGTTTTTCAAAGGTAAAAATATTATTTCCATATTATTATAAGTATAGGTAATGTTATTATTACGTTTATTTTATAGTTTCAATAATAATATTACAACATTAACTTTTCATTGTAAAATAGGTGTACAATTTATACATAATACAGGTATTTTTTAAATGTATAAACTTTTTCATGCGATTTTCACAATAGTTAGAATACCAAAAATTGACAAAGTTCAAAATATATAAAGTTCAAACTGTTTAACCGTTGAATTATTTTACCACCTACCTATTTCGAGTTTTATTTTTAATAATTTATATGATTTAAATTAAGTTAAAAATAACAAAATTCACATTAAATCTCTTAAATTAATTTTATTGTAATTTAACAACAAATAGAATACAATATATTATTTTGGCATACGGTTTTTAGAGTCAACAAATGGCGAAAAAAATGTCGATAAGGTTCAAGAGATTGTTTCCAAATATATCACGAGAATGCATGAGAGAAAACCGTGTCACCCCAGGTAACACCGTGTAATATTTGATAATATACATAATATTACGTTATTCTGCGATACAATATTAGATATATTACATATTTTAACAGTTTTTTTTATGAGCAACGATTTGATTTGAATATATTTTCGTAATGTTTATAGAAAGAGTGATGGGTGTTTACACGTTAGGTACTAATGACCGGGACGCAAAATGTTATGTGTCTTGCATGATGATTCGATTTAATGCGGTATGTATACCTTTATTATATATTATATTATTATTATTATTATTATTTCTTACCATAAATGTTTTATTTTCGACATTTTCTCTTAAGATATGTTGGTAGATTACATTATATTTTGGTCCACGTGCTAAGTTATTGATAAATATTATAAGACTTATCATCGTCGTGACTTGACAGCGCTAGTAGTGTTTTCCAAAAAGATTAGAAACGAAATGAATCAGAACGAACACTGGTTAAAAAAATACACCTGATCTTATAAGTTACTCAAAAAAGTAGGTCAGATATTTTGAAAAATTGAGCTTGGTCTTGAGATAAGACTTGATTTTTTTATGGCTTATGATATATAGGTATTACAATATTAAATTATTCATCAGAATTTGCGTGATTAAATTCAATATTGTATTAATTATTTATAATTTTTAATTAATCTGCAAAAATCTGTAATGATTTAATGTTTACACTGAATACATTTTTCAAAAGGGTGGATATATTTTAAGCTTCCCGGAAGTATCCATTAATCTATTTTGATTTTATCTTTTCTATGTGGTCATGTCAAATGTATCACATATTATTTTGAAGACTTTAATGTTCAAAGTTATTATTAACGATTTCATGATTAACTCATGATAATGGGGAGTTCAGTTACGAACTACGAATCCAAAGTTTGATACACTGATGGATAAAACTTGAAAGTTTAATGATAAGAGCCAGTGACATGTTTAGAACCAATTTTATGGACGGGCCACTGAGTTAGATTCAGAGAACTTAGAATAATTTTTCTGATATTCTTACTATAGTGGATGAAAATGATTTAAACTATCCACGGTAATTATAGTAACATTGATATTATAAAGTGGATCTTTATTCATTTCTGCAGGTGACAGTTATTTTGACTGTTTTTTTTAATGGCTCTAAGGCGTTTGAGTAGGTACCTATTTCTATTGTTTTTATTTTGATGTTTTTTTGTACAACAGTCCTGTATTGATTTATTTTTGAATATTTAACATAAGTTAAATAATTGGAAGATCAAAATAAATTAAATCCTAAGAGGAAAAATAAAATTAAAAAACGTTCAAACTTTACTAATTTTTATCTTCTAAAAATATTTGAAAATAGAACGGATATTTAATTGATGAATCATGTTGTAACAGAAACCCATATACACAGTTCAAAAATAATACAGTAGGTACGTAACAAGCTTACAAAATATATAACTCCTAATAATTTTTGGTTCTTGTATTATTTAACATGAAAATATGTTTTTAATAAATTATACTTGTTTTGTATAGGTAGTTAAAATTCACAATATTTTATCAATTCTTTTCAAATGATTTAAAAATGAATAATTATTTAAAAATTATATACAAAAATATGTATATTTATCCATAAATGTAATTTAAACTAGTCATAATTGTGTGTCTTGAGCCAAGACAAACTACATAAAAACACATGCCACTAATAAGAACAATATCACCTCGGAAGATATAATTTTATCATCATCTATAATATTATATTATAAATATCTGGCCAAATTTATACATACATTTAAATTTGTATGTTAAAAATAATGTTGAAAACTCTTATAATGATTAATATACATATTTTTTAAATTTTAAGTATATATTAAAATATATTTCATAAATATTCGATGTTCAAGAATTTATAATCTTATTAAAATGATAAATGCAGGATTTATAAAAACAAGGGTAAAAAAATATATATAATATTTCCTCTTTACATTAATTTATACATAATTATACTCGTACTTATTAAACGTATAGCCCGTATACTCAAATAATATATGTTTTTAAAACAACATTGATTATTATAGAAAAATTAATTCAAAAAAATTGCCGTTTATAGAAACTTCATTCCAACTTCAATTTAATAGTTTCAAAAAAAGTATAAATAAACTTTTTCTTCTTTCATCTTCTTTTATACTTTTATTAATTTTTTTTTTTTTTTTTTTTATATATTTCAGCTTATTTTTATTAACTTTTGGTTAATAATTTAACTCGATTTCAAACACAAATTTAAATTGATTACATTGTTTTGTTTTGAATTTTTATTTTTTTCAGACCGACGTTAATGGGAATTACGATAATCAGGTATTGGAAAAATTAATGACAAACCCAAATATTAACGGAGGTGTTATGAAAACCATTTTAGAAAAATGTGAAAAAAATGGTAATTCAATCCGTAAAATTACAAATGTACCTAATAAGTAAAATAACAAAAAAAAATTGTTTTATTAGATGAAAAAGATCGATGTGAAAAAGCTGTAAAGTTTACGAAATGTATTTACAATCACAAGAACGAAGTATGATAAAAAATGTATACAAATCATTTAGGGTCGGATGTAGTACCTGATTCGTGGTCTTTGTCTGGGTGTTTCACCCACGTGCAAGTACACAATTATAGTAAAATCGGATTTTATACTTTCAATTTTGTAATTTCATTTTTTTTTTTTTTTTTTTTTTGAATACCTGTATAATGACTTACAACAATAATTAATAATGATAGAAAAATATTATATGACGTTTTGGAATAATTTTTTCCATAGAAAATTTAAAACATAATTTATCGAAAAATTAATTCCAACATGTTATAAATTATGCTGTAATTTTTAATTATAATTATAGATCATCACTAAAAAATTAATAAATCAACACATTACTCGCAAAATTCGATATTATTATATTGCGTATGTGTCCGATAAAGTTAAAAACAGAGTCAGGTACAGCAAGTCTCTTTTTAAATGAAACATATACAATTAAATTTAATATATATAGGTTAGGTTTTACTATTATTAATAATTTTTTTTATTTTGTTCAGTTTAGAGTTAAGGATAATATTTCTACGTCAAGTGATCGGATATGGTCTACGATGCCATTTGCAAAAAGATCCTGAATCAGAATTGAAAATATATAGGACACAAAAATATCAATATTTACCAAATACTTCTCATTCAGTTACCCTTACTAACACTATAGTTAATTAATATAAGGTTTAGGGTTTTAATAATTTTCACATTACCTATTATTGTTAATAATAATATTACTAATATAAGAGTATACGATATTGTGTAAAACTATAAATAACTTACCTATATATTTGTTTGAAATTGAAAAATAAAGTATTTATATATATTATAAAATATAAAATTAATTGTGATTAGTCTATATACTATGTCGTCATTTCACAAGTTATTGCATTTAATACCACAAAATAATAAAGATGAGCAGGACTAAATCAAAAATATGCGTTTCTAGACAAAACCAAATGTTGCCGCTCCTAAAATTAAATTATTTTCAGTTCTCATACAAAAATGAATAAGCAAAAAAAAGAGGTCATAGATACCTATATTATATTAATATATATTAATATATTATACTAGGTACCTAATAATTTATTAATATAATTTATAAAAATAAACTTTTAATAAAATTAATAATTTTTTTAATTTAAGATAGCTTTTATAAAATGCCACCCTTATGAAAGTACAGCTTGCCTATACCATGAGCCGACCCTGAAGACGATATTAAAGGGTTATTCAAAAGTAACGTAAAGTAAGTTTAAGTTTCTTGTTTCATATTTGGTATAGGCATATAATATTAGTGTTGGGTAATGAATAGGGTAAATATAGGAATTCATTATAACGAAAATATCTATCATTTGTATCATTTTTGATTTTTGATTTTTTTTTTCGTGGGAGGGGGGGGTCATACATTGAACATGCATTCAATGTTGTATCAAACCTTGCGAAATTGTTCAAAAAATGTTGATTAAAAGGTTTAGCAACCTTTGATTAAATCAAATTTACGAGTAATGCTAAGTACATGTTTATTTAATATTTAACATTAAGTTTAAAAGATTAATAAATGTTTACGTCATTCTTATTGGGATAGTTATTACTTATTAGTAGGTATTATAGGTAGATAGATACATCATACGTATGTATTTTTTAATATTATTGACAAATAACTTTATAAAATGGTTATTTTCAAAACTTTTTTTAAAAAGTCAAAAAAAAAAGTTCACGATTTATGGAATATATTTTTTTTTTTTTGTAAATCATGCAAAAACAGAGGCCATTAGTTATATATTTTAATTTAAAAATGTAGTAAAATATTCACTCTATATCAAGAATTAGGGGTATACTGACTTTCCAATTCATTTACATTCTATACATAGATATATTTTTAATTAGAATAGGTTTTCAACTTTTCAAAAGCTTTTTTATGTGATAGTGCATAAAACAAACATTTAGTTAGATTATTATAGAATACTAAAACAGAAAATTAAGTTTTGATTTTTTTAAAACCATTTTAAAATAATAAAATAGGGTCGAAACGCATGTTTCGGCGCACGAGTTCCCCGGTTCGTCTCCCAGGTATAGCAAATGAGGTAGCCAACGATATTTTTCTCGTTGATGGCGTCTGGCTTCCTGCGAAAATCGGCCATAATTACCAAACCCGTTCAATAATTTGATAGCTTTGCGCTAATCGTAACTATCAAGAACTATCTTCGACTCCCCAAATATGGGACGGTACAAACCTGAGCATGTTAGAGTTTGGGAAATAAGAGGATGTAAACTGTAAATTATAAATGTATATTTTAGATCGAGTAGTAATGTATACGAATATTGATAACCCAATTATCAATTTCTCACAGAGAGGTTGCCATGGGGCGGTCTTAAACCCGATAACCCCCCCCTCTCATAACCACCGTGTGAAAACATAACTTTTGTAAATATACAACAGGGGCGTCATTTTAGTTTTTTTTTTTTCGGATGTTGGTTGACCCAATTATAATTTTATGGTGGAGCATTGGATTATTGGCAGGCCTCCAAATGACGCCTCTGATTTACAATACCTTTTAAACTACTTATATAAAACAGGTTAATTAAAATTATAATTAAATACAATACAATATTGCATTTGAAAAAATATTATAAATTATATATTAAAAAAAAAAAAAAAATGGTAACTAATGATTATATATTTGATATTAATAATAAAAAAATATGAGATACAATATTATTACCGTAGACAGTACAATATTTAATATAAATACTGAGCCGGTTTCTGATAGAACACGAGAATAACGCATCCGTATAGGATCTATTATACCACCTATGTAGTTTCGAAATTTTAATGAGTTTCATCCCTGATTAATGATCGGTTTTCGTTTTCAGTAAGTATGTAACATTGTTGTGTTTTACTTTATTTTTCAGTGCTAAAAAAATTGAATAAAAAAATGAATCGTAAATTAAGTTGAACGAATTCTAAATTGTCAAAAATCATAGGGACTGGTGTTTACAGTTGATATTTATTATTTATATTTGAACGTAGTCCATGGGTATATATATATATATATATATAATATATAAAGAGAACATGATAAGAAAAATGTTGACAAATGTCGCAAATGCACTGACATGGCTGATCTATAAATCACCAAATTTTCTGATGATTTATGTGTACTACTGAAAAAAATGGTGATTTTTAATGATAAAAATTTCATATTTGGTATCGTACAAAAGGTGGAGTATTGTACCGACGACGGTGTGAAATAGATTACGACGGGAGTAGCCGCGAGATATGATTATAATATTATGTTTTTGTTTAAACCCTAATATGTTGATAATTTCAATCATTTCTTCTTGTAGTTATAGTAGACGCGTCCCGACCGGTTGGTGGTCTTGGGATAGCACCGGGACAGGGCGTCACCGCTGTAACCGGGCGGACAGGAGCACGTGGCCACCCGGTTGCGGGCGTTGCACTCGGCGTCCACGCCGCACTGACCCGCGCACACGTTTTTGCACTGGTAGTCGGCGCACGCCTGATCGTGCCGGCACTCCGCGTCCACCGTGCACTCGCCGCGCCGGCACCGGGTCAACGCGTCACCCACGTATCCGGGCAAGCACGTGCACACGGGACGCTCCTTGCCCGTGTTGTCGTGTCCGGGCTGGCACCGGGCGTTCTCGCCGCACGGATTCGGCTCGCAAAGGTCAGCTGGCTCGAACGGCCTGCAACGGACGAACGGATCGCCCGTCATGGTCCGTGGACAGCTGCATATCGGCGTCGCGCCCCGAGCTTCGCAGTTGGCGTTCACGCCGCACACGCTTCCCGCGCACGGGTTCACGCACTGCTCGCCCAAGCACGCCGGACGGTCGGACGGACAATCGCTGTGCGTCAGACACTCGGCCCGACACGACACGTACGGGTCTCCAAAGTAGCCCTGCAATCAAGCCCGTAAAATGTATTATTATTTATTTTATATTTACGTTTAGACTTAAAACTGTTGATTATTTAATGCTTATTCTTTAGCTCTAAAGTCAATATAATATAGTCTCGAGAGTACGTAACGGTGAATAATTATTCGTACGTATAAAACGCATGCTTTCGTTCTTATCGGTCGCCAAACGGTATTTTATCTTTCGTCAAAACTAGAAATTGTTTATCAGAGTAATTATTTAAGCGGACCCTATCCATAAAGTAAATTTACCTATTATCAAATTTGAAGAAGAGAACATAAACTATGCTCTAGCATGACAAAAATGTCATTTTTAAAATTAGTCATATGTATTCAAAAAAATGCGTTTTAACTACTTATAAATTCTTAACAAAAAAATATTTAAAAAAAACTTCACACTAGAGCACAGGTTATGTTCTTCTTTAAAACTTTGATAGTAGTTAAATTTACACTTATATTAGTTATAAGTAAGCTGTAGTAAGAATGCGAGGGGATGGGGAAGGTCGGTAGCACGCGTGTAATTTCATCTGTGACAGAGTATAATATCTATTTTATCTATATGATTTTTAGTATAAATATTCGGTGTACCTTGTATTTTTAATGAGTCGGAAGCGGCTATTTTCTGTTTCTCCATATCACATACATGGTAACATAGCAATTTAGACGTTTCTTATTTTAATCGTACCGACCGCTTTAATACCAGGATGAGGATTATGAAAAACGATTTGAATTCGTCGTGAAATCAAAAACCCGATCTGAATTTGTTATAAAATGAAAGCATAAATGCATATTTAATAGTGCATTCTAAGGTTTTTAGAGCATTTAAATCCAGACCCTCATTATAATCTAGAAATTATATAAATTAAAAACCACTGTCAAATGCCTTTATGTTTGTTTTGAATAAATATCGTAATTACACAATAATGAAAAATGGTACTGTCATCGAATTATTTATAAATTACTTTTACGAGTATGTGTATTTAAATTATATTTTTCTAAAAATGTCTTTAAAATTGCCTATATATAGAATTTAAAAACAAGGTGTATGATGTCCTCTTAACAATATTCAAAAGTGTTTAAAATACTTCTCAAATGTAATATTTTTCTTAAGTATTCCAATACGTACAAATAAATTATTTACTTTTACTAAAAAACATTACCAGTCTGACTATCATAATAATATGTTTTACCTTTGGACACGAGCACGTCGGCCGATGATTGCGAACATCACATATAGCGGTAGAGGCGCATGTGCCAGTACTGCAGGCGGACACACACTTGTACTGTTGACACATTTGTGTCGAACCGCAATCATAGTCGGAATCACATTCGTGTCGGCAACCGGAAAACGGTGAACCAGTGTAACCAGGTAGGCAGGTGCATACCGGCACGTCGTTGACAACCTCGCACTTGGTATTCTGACCGCAAGGACTGGGGTAACACTGTTCTTCTGTCGAGTTCAAATTTTATACACAAATTAGATAAAACAGACTATAAAACGAAAATAATCCAAAAAACTATAATAAAATAATATCTACAATTAAAGGTTCTACATCAATCATTTTTTTTAAAATTATATTTTGAAATCCGGTTTTTAATTTTGCGCGGGCTAAATTTTGAGATTGGAATAAACTGATAAATATCATTATCGAATAATTTACAGGCAATTAAAATGGGACTAAATATGAATTTACATAAATCAATATAACAACTTTAGAAATACTGATGGTCAGAATGTTTTAGACTTGAGCCCACTATTGTTTAGTTATTTCGTTGAATTTGCATGGTGTATAAATAATTTTGTATGCGGAGTGTGGACAAGGTATGTCTGTACATTGTATAATAATATAATATTGATTAATATTATTATAATAAATTACACAAATAAGTGTACATATTTTGATAGTACATTATTATTTATTAGGTACCTATAAATATTGTTTTTCTGAATGCAATTGTTTCTAAACTAACTTAATCTAACCAAAGTGATAGCGATGTGAAAGATAAAAGAGGAATAAATTGTGATATAATTAGGTACCAGTTGGTATCAACATAACTCACTGAAACAGCAACAATAAGTAGGTACCTACTAGATAAATGGTGTATATCTAGTATTTGGCATAGATTCTAACTCTTAGGAAGTGGTTGTAAAACATATTATGGTTCATATATCACATAATACTAACTATAGGTACATAATACACATAAAACACATAATACTATACGATATTTGTGTGATAAATAAAATAAATTTATTTCATAGATGGCTGTTAGAATTTTAAATAAAAATAATGATGAACTATGACATATTATAAAAGATTAATAAATATTAAATTCTTAAAAATGTCACAGAGAACACGATGAGGTGGAAATTTGTCACTATCAATTGATTAGTACCTAATAAATAACAAGGAATTCCTACGGATAATATTTTATATCTCCATGATGATTACCAATGTTTCTTTTTATTTAATTCTACAGTTTTCAATAATAATGTGTTTTATAATTTACGTGGATCCATTTGACGACAAGCTACGGACGGATCGCCAACATGACGGGCTGGACAGGAACAGACGGCAACATGATTCCTGGCCGAACAGTCGGCGTTACGACCGCACTGTCCCGCGCATACGTCTTCACATTTGTAATTACGGCAAGCCTTTGAATGCGGACAGTCTTGATTGACTGAAAATTGAAAAATTTAATTTATATTATAATTTTTATATTGAATGATAATATTTCAATTTATTATATGAGATATAAGTACACTTGAATCGGCACTAGAATTAATACGTACATACTAAATAATGTGTCCACATTATAAAGGAAAAAAAAATAGTTACTCTTTTTAGTGACTGAATTTTTTGAAATATAAATATTTTCCAAATTAATAAGTGTTTTATAGTTTTATATTAAAAGAATTACCCTGTAATCTGTATGTTATGTTTATTGCTTTTTAATACGAATGATTTGTACGAATACGATATTTGGTGTAGACAAAACTATATTAGTGGGTGTGGTATAATGTAATAATAAAGTTTTATTTTAGAAAATATATGACTATGTAAATCAAAGTAACTAGAGAGTCTCAAAATTTGAAATAATCTCAAAATTATTGTGGGCCAGTCTGGCCAGAAAAATATGGTTTTTATTAGGTACCTATTATGTGAAAACAATTTAATTAATATATGTTATGCATTTGATAAAAACTAAAATCGAAGTTTAATATATGTTGTATTATTGATAACTTTTCCAAAATACATTTTACTCCGCGATTTTTACTATATTTGAAGTAAATTTTAGTAAATTTTTCAACGATAAAAATGTCAAAGAATGGGTCAGATACAAGGGACCAGAGGGTCAAATATTGCCTGTTGGCCGCCGGTTGATCATCCCTACTATATAGCCATATCATGAATAAAGACATAAGGTTTAAAAATTGAAAATTATAATATTCTTAAAATACTAATAAAATGAATACTATGATTATTATTAGTATACTCGTACAATAGGTACTAATGAAATGAAAAATCTTTAATGTATATTTACAATACATTGAACAGTTTACAAAGTGTTTACAAATTTAAGTTTATTTACTTATGGACAGTGGTCATTGATCTCAATATTATTATATGTGACCATGGTTATTAACCGACATTGGTTTATAATTATCATTTAATCAATAATAATGATGATTGTCACTTATAATTTATTTTCGTTCATATACGAGTACCTACCTAGTTAAATGTTTGCTGATTAATTTAATTAATTAATTAATTAATTTAATTCAAATACATACCTGGTTAAATGTTTGTACCTATCTCATGTATTTTATGGCTATAAACCGGTGTTGTTATTTGTTTGCGCGAATAACAAGTTATAGGATTATGATAAAAGGTATAAAAGGCAAAGCGTTTATATTATTATACAATTTTGTATTCCATTTTAACGCCAATAAAATTAACAATTTTGTGATATTTCCAAATTCCAAAAATTCAATATAATAATATATAGGTAATAATATCGGATTATTAAGAAATTAATACAAATATGATATATAAAAACGCATTGTCAAAATGACCAAATATGAGGTAATATTATATACAGACGCGTTTACCTTCACATTCGCCTCGCTGACAGTAGGTCAACGGATTTCCCCAGTGGCCGGGTAGGCAACTGCAAACTGGTCTTCCGTCGGCGACGCGACACTGTGTGTTGGATCCGCACGGGTTCGGCGTACATGGATCGGTATATCGTGACGAATACCCGTTAGAATACGACGCTGGATTGTATACGATCATACCTATAAAATATATTTCAATTAAATAGAATTGTTAAAAAATTTCGAAAAATCACTATCGAGTGTTCACCGTGTCAAAATATCTCAAATATCCTCACTACTAAAATATAGCCCTAAAGGAATTATGAAATTTAGCCAAAAAAAAAATTTTACTGAATACCTCCGTTATACCTACTCGTATAATATATTAAAAATAAACATAATTATATTATAATTCGAATTGTATGGCTATTATGCTGGCGAAATATTATATTTCAGTTAAGTCTGTTTTTGTTGTTGAGTCGCTAAAAAAAACATTTGGAATCATTATATATTATTAGTTCAGAATATTGTAAAGAATAGTTTATAAAGTATTTACAATTATTCTACTCAACCACTAGTTTTGAAACACTAGGTATTCAGAAAACTACTTAAATACCTTTTTTACTTACCTATAGGTATACATTTGAAGATGTATAAGCATAATGTTGATTCGACAACAAGATATTCGAATGCTTTAGAAAATAGAAATAATTTTTAATAATTTTATGACAAAAATACTTGAAAAATTATTCAAAAATACCAGCTCGATTAATACTATATAAAAACACAACGTAACATTTTGATGCCAAATAAAATTTACAAATTATGTTTCGCAGTAAGTACCTACCTAATAGGTATTATTCATATTTTCGAAATAATTTGGCAAACATCCCGATTCGCCAATGAAGTTAAAATTGCAAACAATTATATCGAAAATAGGTATTATAATATTATTTGCAATATTTTTTATAATAAACTTGATTACCTTGTGCTACGGGACCGATTGTAATGGCTATAAAGCCCAGCAATCTTAAACTCTACAAATAAAATCAAAAAAAAAAAAAAAAATTATTTCCACGAAGAAACACATCATAATAATAAAAATCAATATAATAATATAAAAAAATACATTAAAAAAAAAAAAAAATAATAATAATATATTAACCTATGTTTTTTTTTTTTTATATTTTATACAATTTTTACTTATTAGTCATAATTTTACACGCTTTTAATGCATTTTATAAATTAATAGAAAAATACAACTAAATATACTCGTCATGACATTGACCTATACTCTGTATAAGTACCTATTCTATACCTAATACCTTTATGACAAGGATATTAATTAGTGAACGAAATTAGATTATACATTTTGGCTTAACCACTTAACTGCAGCTTAACACTCAATACTTTATATCGATAAAATTATTAAACAATATACATATAATTTATATTATATAATATATTGTTAAAGATTTTTAGTTTTTTTATAGCGCCATATCTGATTTATAATTTAAAATACAAAAAATATACACGAAAGAGTAGGTATTTTAAATACTTTTAATTATTTGTCAATCATTAAGTCTCCCCGTACTACCAATATCTGAATTTAAGTTTGTGAATTTATGGCAAATACAACGTGAAAACATAATGAGTGCCCAGAATATCAATAAATGAAACTAAAACAAACTAGTATAAAAACTAAATTTATTGACTTTTTAGTTTATATTAAAATTACCTCAGTATGTATGACGATTATATACATAGAATAAATATGTATGAAATAATATTGAAGTATAAATCAATTCTTATAATATACTTCAAATAACATAAGCACAATACTAACATTAGATATTTTATGATAAAAATTGACATTTTTAATCAAAAACAATATTCAAATATTTAACAAGACGCGTATGGATTTATAATTGAGTTACAGAACTAGAAGACGTCTTAGGTAGGTATGTGTAATTTTATTATGTAGGTAAAATAAGTTTTGGCTCTCTATGTTCAGCACAGTAGACAATTATCTCAGAAACATAGTTTTGACATGAAAAAATCATGATTTTTAATGTGCTTTTTCAATGAGCTTCTTTTTAAAATTAGTTAAAATTTATACATATATCAAAACACCTTTCTTTTTTTTAAATTATTTTTAAAAATATAAACATTGAACTATAGGCATAGATAAGTTATCAAAAAAATCTTTTCGAGGAAACACACTTAAAGTGTTCAAAACAATTAAGTACCTTTTACTCAAGTGAATTATTGATAAAAAGCTGTGGATGTGGGGCGTAGAAGGCAGTTTTTATATTTTTTTTTTTAGATAAATATCAAGATTACACAATATTCAATAATAAATATAGACTTCAAAAAGGACTATTTATAAAATACTTATGAACGAATTTAAATACTTTTAAATCGCTCAATTTCCTTTTATTTTTCTTTCTGGCCACCCCAAATAGTTGGACGAGATGCCGAAGAAGAAGTAGAAGAAGTTCGATTTCCTTTTTTTCTTAAAGTATCCTTAAAACTGCCTACACAGAGCCTCTTAAAAACTGAGTGTTCAAAATCCTCTTAATAGCGGTCTCTACACCATACGATTCTAATGAGTATTTTCAAATATCAGATTATCCTATGACAATAAAGGAAAGTCATGATACGAGAACGATTCGCTTCCAAAATCAGTGCTGCTAGATTTAAACACAAAACTTTACCTATGAATATTAAGATAAATAATTGGTTAAATAACATGTTTTTGATGGTTTTGTAATTTATAATACTTACCTCAGTAGGTACTAAATAATTGTCTTAACACCTATCACCCATAAGGAAATCATTTACAGTAAATACAAAATTTTAAATGGTGAAATACGCGATGCTATTCAGAATTCGGTATAATAAAATATTATTTTAATAATAATTTAAAAGTATTATAAATACCTACCTACCAGCGTTGAAGGCTGTGATTATTATAAAATTATACTATGTACAGTAAGTTATAGGCGTATACGATATAATATGATTTTTATATCTTATCACACTGATTTTGGAGGAAATTCTGTTTACAACATTTAAACATTTGAGTTGCCCGTATTATATAGAATATAGAAATTTTGTTATTCTTTTTTTGTACGGCTTTATGATTGTGTGAATCGTGCATTTGTGTGAAGCCCCTTAATAAGATACTTTATAGATGTAAAGATAATAGTTATACAGTTTATAGTTATCTGTGATTCATAGGTATCTATATAGATATAAATACTTTACCCTTAACAGTATTTAAATTACTAGATATACAAATGCTACATTTTCATAAAAGTACGTACCTTAAGACTTAGTCAATAAAAAATAATAATTTAAAAAAATATATATAGGTTAGGTACTTATAAATATCCTACTTATGGAAAAATGACACATGATGGTAAATATTAAAATATTTAATTAAATTTACTAGTATAAAATAAACTATAATAGTTGTTTTGATTAATATATAGAAATAAATTTCACTTTAATCTGATTCAGTTTAAATCAATTTTATTTTGATTTTTTTTATTGATTTTTAGAATAACTTTAATTAAAATAATAATAAACGTGTTAATATAACGTATGCAAACGTTGAACGATGTTTTTCGATTTATAAAAGAATATTTTAAACGCTAATGAAACAATAGACAATATTAAATATATAGATATAGACAATAATTTTTTTTTAAATTTAAACTATAGTTTTTCAAAAAGTATTAATCCAAATAAATAAAGATTTTTTTATTAATTTTAAGTATGTATTTATGGTGTTTTTTAAAACTTTTAGTTACATTTAAGATGCTTTTGTGATAATTCTTAATACGTGTATAATATTTCTAAAATAGTTTATAGTAATAATATAAAAGTATCTTAGATTATTTTGTATAGTAAAATTCACAATTTGTTTAAAATATCTCTATATTCAAATAAAAAAGACACAAAAACACCGGTGGTGACTGGTCATAACCTAGTTAATTGTTGTTTTTTCAAAGTTAAATTTAAAAATAATCTATTTTAGTTTTTATTAATTGATCAAAATCTTATCAGGTAAAAAATACCGAAAAATATTATACCATTTATTAATTATACAAAAAAAATAAACTAAAAATTTAATCAGGTTACAACTATTAATTATAATAACCATAGTATTAAATTATATCTATTTAAAGAATGTTTGGATAAACTTTATTTAGCTAGTTAATACTTTTTTGGTGTAATTCGAAAATTTTTTTAAATTAAATTAAAAAAAAATACCAATTTGTAAAAATAAAATAAAATGTTGTGCAAAAGTCATTTGTTTATTACGACTTTTTAGAGTTTTTATTTGAATATTTTTCTTGATTATCAACGATATCTACTAATAATTTTTCTCTATTAGTTGGTAGATGGTATAAATTACAATTTAAATCGTGAAAACCAAATTAAAACATTTAATCAATATATTAATATTAAATAAGCAAGAAAATATTAAAATTTCCACAAATTAAATTCCATAAAATACAAGAATATATAAATTATAAATAAAAATAGCTCACTCTACAAACGTTCTAAATTTCCAGTCTCTATAAATGTTAACTAAAAATTTTAATTTGTTAAATAAAAACTATAAACTAATTCTCTAATAAAAAGTTTTAAAATAATTTGTTTTACATATTGTAAATCACTATTTTTATTTATAAATTGTATACATGGAAGTTAAATAATAACATGTAATATTGTAATCATAATAGTATAACACGAGTAGAAGAATAGTATATTGTGCATAATTGAAATGAAAATTTCTTATAATAGCGATTATAACCCATCATAAGTCCCGTCGGATAAAACACACCCTTTGAGAGTGTTAAATTTCCCGGTGTTTATATCTCCCTATAGTACATAGTAATTTATGATTGACAAATTGTAAGGACGGTCTATTGTCAAATCAACGATTTGCCTACAGTAACTATATGACAGCGAATTGTAATTAGGACGGATGTACACGATGGGGCTAAAAATGATCTACACTTAGCATATTATAGAAATCTAAAAGTTTTAAAATTAAATGTTTTCAAATTAAACGGTTTTCTTCTTTTGCATATTTTGTAACTTTCTATCGTACGATATAGTGGACATTTTTTAAACTTTTGTAGTAATGCGAACCTCGAAATATAGGCACTAGACGTTAAAAAAAAATCTTAAAATATTCGATAGAACGGTAAAGCAGCTATAATATGGCATTTGTCAAAATATTCAGTCTTGCGTCACTTTTATACTATAAATAATATTTTAATTGTATGTTTTATTAGAGACTTATGTTTTTTTACATTTAGACTTACCGCCGCCATGTTGTTGTATCCCGGATATGGTATCCACTGCACAACTAACACCGTCCCGTTGTTTACAGGAGCATTTATATATCAAGTCCTTGCGGTTCATGGTCGAAATGCGAAATATGGGCTTGACCAGCGTAATGCCGGCACGCCGCGGCGATGCCCACCTTCGGGTTACCGGGCCGCCCACACGGAACGGAAGACTAACAAACAAAACACGACGTCAAAACGTTGCAAGACAATCATCGCCTAATTGACCAACATTCAATGGCCACCAAAACACCGTGTACGCCTACAAAAATATTTAGTAAAAAAAAAAAACACAATATAATATAATAATAATATTATGTTTATTTTGCTCTCGTCACTCGACTGTATATTATAATATAATAGGTATGGTGTATATCATAATATTATATTATAATATCGTAACGCATTATATTATATTCTGGCGTAGGATAAAAAAAAAAAAAAATTGCAAAAAAACAATCGTAAAGTAATAATTTGCGAAATTACGAACTCGATTCGACTATACGTGTATTAAATTGACGTCATATTATATCGTATACAAATATATTTTATTATACGTTTATACAGGGTGCACAACAACTGACGGTCTGCGCATTGGTATGGTGTGAATATTGATCGCGCGAAAACCTAGCTATATTATCTATTATATAATAAAAAAATCGGGTCATTGTTTTTTTTTTTTCTTTTTTTTTTTTGTTTAAAACGTGTATTTTTACACTTTTATATCGATAAATACGAGCCAGTTATCTTGTGGAATACGTATAGTTGAAACACCTCGGATTCACAATGACGTTTATTTTTTTATAAAAACATCAGAATACTTAATCAAACACACACGTGTCACGTGTATATCTATTTACCGGTAGAAACTATCATCAGGCAAGATACCTATACATACCTATACTTTAAAGGTATAATTTTCGACTTAAGAGAATGCCACACATGCAATTTAGAAACCAAATTTCGACAGAATATTGTAGATAAAATTATCTGTGTTCTATATTGTCGTATTTAAAAAAAAAAAACCTAAAATCTTGAAAAAGTTACTAATTTTGTAAAACTATATTTTTGGGAGATATTTACAGATGGTATAACATCAGTTATACTTATGATATCGAAAAAATACGACAGTAGGACACAGATAACTTTGTCTAAAATATTATGATGAAATTTGGTTTTTTTATTACAATTCGAGAACAATTTTTTCTTGCAAAATAGTTTTGTTAACAAATATCGTGATTACACAACAATAAAAAGTGGTATTAACATAGATATATTTTTTGAATGTACTTAAACAATTTTAAACTATATAAGGTTTTTATTTTTTTTTAAAGTTTATAAGAATTACCTATACAGAACCCTTTAAAAATCGCATGTATGGCATCCTTTTAAAGACGAATGTGGAAGAAAAACTACCAAAATATGGTAAAATACAGGACAAAATACTTATTTTCTTTTAATTCCGAAAATATTAATTACGATTCTATACTTTTTATGATATTAATACCTACGTCATATATTTTCAATACTGTTTATGGTCAGTGCTGTATTTAACGGAGAACCAAAAAATATTGATTCTAAAAACCTAAATAGTTAAATATAATTAATTTTTGTAGATAGAATTTTTTTTAAACAATATAATAACTGGAAATAGAGTTTGCTGACTTGAAAAATTAATACTAATGTCTTAAAAATGAATATATTGACTATATTAGATTCTGAGCGGTGCAAAATATTTTTTCATTTTACGATAATGTTTATTTGTTTTATATTTTTCTGTGAGTAATTTATTGGCCAAGAAGACTCATTATTTGGCACAAAATTTCATCAGCATGGTACTTTGAAGAGCATATTTGTAATTTTGAAAAAAGCATCAGAAAAAACTATCGAAAAATGACAAAAAAAAAAAAAAATGGTTAATGTAATGGTTATTTCTCTGTAAATCCGAAAATATTGGTTCTAAATACTTGATAATTTCACAATGTATGTATTTTATTCAAGTTTTAAAAAATTAAAAAAAGTATTTTAATAATCATTAAAATATATACCTATCTTTAATCTATACATAATTTTTGTATTAAAAATGTTTTAAACACATATTTGAGTCTCCAATTAATGTATTTACCATTTAAAATTATTTTAGAAATGTGTTTGGATTTTTTTGGTACCTAATCAAAATTCGATGAACTACATTATTATTACTATGCTGTGGTTCTTAGGTGCTTTTGTCGTTTATTACCAAACTAAGAAATAATCAGCTTTATAATTTAAAGAAAATTTATCAATTAAAATTTAAAAGTATACCAAATTAATGTATTAATATTAGATTTTACAACTGTCGTGATCTATCTTGTAGTTTGTTTAATGTAGTATTTCTGTAAAAGACTGTTAACCTTGTCGCCAATTATATTTATGACTAAAAATTAAATTTAAAATAATTAAAAAATAAAAGCCGCCATTTACTATACAGTTTTAGTAATATAAAATAAGTTACAAAATTAGGAAAAATGTACGAATATAAAAATATGAAATGTTGAAAAAATTATTTTGCCACTCATTTTTATTTGTATCAATTAATGTCTGTAATGATCATATTTTTCCATGCAAAATATTTTACAATAATATTTAAAATTAAGTGCATTTAAAGATAAAAATTTCGAAAAGTTCAAAATTTAAATGAAATATTTTGAATATGTATCATTGATTATATAATTTCAATGGTATTTTCCTCTTTATCAACAGACTAATAACAGTCCTTAGTTTCTTTTGGCACTAAATATAGTAAAATATATAAATGAGTGGTTTTCAATATAGTTAGACCTTCCCAGAAAAGAGTTGAAAATACTCCACTGTTTATAGTAATAGTTATATTATTCATATTATACAAGGCTCCACCCAAAATGGTTTTATCAAATTCCAATACACCTACCACCAATGTGATATCAAACGAACGAAGTTCTTTTACCCCCTTATACTGAATGGTTTTTTAAATATTATATTTTAGATTCTAAGGCATCTAAATTTATAATGAGGAATGTATTTATTTGGCAATGATGTGTTATTTTATAAAAATCTGTAGAAACTGATTTTTTTATATAGTACTATATTACGTGATATAATTTTCAAAACATTTTGATAGGTAATTATATAAAATATTATATATATATATATATATATATATATATACGAGTATACTTTTTGGGTAGAATGAGTTAAGTAGGATAAACGGATATTTAGATTATGGACAATGAATAATTTTTCGACTTTTCTAAATGTAAAGGAAAACTACCAAAAATAACGAATATTTTTTATAAATTCAAACATTTTGAAAACTACCTAATAGAAGTATACCTATAATTGTGTTCAGAATCATTATTTGAATGCAATGATTCATTTTTGTTTTCAAATATAAAATAATAATTACACTATTCTCAGTCCTTTACAAGTATCGAAGGACTAAATTTTATTGCCTTTGGACATTTTATTATGTTTTAAATATTAAAATTTCATTTTATTATATATATATATTTATTACATTTATAAATAACCGAACCTTCAGTACCTATATTTTACCACCAACATTTGAAATATCAGATTTACTTACACAAAAATTACTATTTAGATTTATAACAAAATAGAAAATATATAATTTTTATTTTGAGTTTTAAATAATTAAAATTAATTCAAAACCTTTTTATTATAGAGAATTCGAAGTACCTACTTAATCGTTTTGTCAGAAATTTCGTTATCAATACCCTGTATATACCAATGACCCAATATGTATAGGCGTATAGCACAATATATTATATTCGCGAATTGTATAACAATGATTAATCGTTTAAAGATTCGATTTACCTACCTGACAATACCTTATAATATGCATAAGCATTCAGTTCAGAATTTGTAAATTACCAGGTGTTCTTTCATTCAAAATGTGCTCCCTGTTCACCCACTTAAATTAATATTTAAAATAAATTAAAGACATTTATTTATTTATTTATATAATATTATTATTATCAATTCTAATAAAATGTATACTGTTCATTAACACCCATACAGCTATAGTAAGTATAATATATGTAATATATAATAGTAAGTATTAATATATTTGAAGTAATAGGTATATACTATATATAGCTAGATACAATATATTTTAATTCCTAATTATGTATTTGAAAATCTAAAGAAATTTTAGTTAATTTTGAAATAATAAGTAGTATCTATTATTTTCGTTTATACTTTTATAATATTTATGATTTATACTGCATAGTTTAAAAGTTTTAAAGTAAACGGATGTAAGCAACATTTTAGACTCATCAGGAATTTTTTGTATATTTTACGTGTAAACGAATTTGATTTATTTTTACTTTTACAAAAATGTTTTTTTTATTTGAAACTTGTATAAGTATACGGATAAAAAACGACCACTACATTTTTTTTGAAAAGAAATTATTTATAATTTAAAATTTGCACTCTTCGAACATTTATATTAATTATTATCAACCACCAAGATTATTATATTATTTATTTCAATGTTATATTCACAAACTAAACATTATTTATATAATTATTATATATTAGGCTAGGCTGTACAACGTTGTTGCTGGTTGTATTTCCGTTAACTGGGAACCATATATAACACGCGCGATCGTGCTTTTCCTTACTACTTATTTAATCATTGGAAAATTTAATATTTACGGTTTTAGTAAAATATTATAATATATTGTATATTTTAAACAAGTATTCAAATATAATAGGTATATTCCGAATACAATTTTTAATAATATTTTATATTGGAATAAGTTTTATTATTTTAAATTCTGAATCATACTTAAATCTCGATTAGATAACCTACCCTCTGTGTATTGTCTTATTTTTAATCTATATGTTATTATTATCAGTAAACAAAATAATAATTAGAACACACGAGATTAAATCAATCTAATCCACTTATACCTCGCTGACTGCGCTACATACGAGACCATGTATTTACTAATCGTTTAACTACCAACGCATGAATTAGTTACAATAATATTATAATAATACTATGATGTAAAAAATATTTATTAAGACAGTTGTAATTAACATTAATCTATATTTCGCAATGTCCTGGCAGTAGTATAGTTATTACTCATTCACAATATACACTATGAAAAATATTAGTAAAATCGTCTATTTACACAATAATATATTATTAGGTATTATAAAATTCGTTTTATTTTCAACGCATTTTCATACAGATCAAAATAAATATAATATCGTAATGTTTTTTTTTTGTTTTAACAATCAATAATATACAAGCAATAATGTAAATTATATTGTAGTACTGTACTGTGCTATTATATATCTTGAGTGTAATACTTACCGAGTGCAACTCTTCATTATAAGTGTAACTCATTTTGAATGAGAATATAACTTATAAGTGCAAATTCTTTTGACTGTGACACCTTGTAAGTGTAACTTTTTTTTGAGTGCAACACCTTATTAGTGAAATTACTTTTGAGAGTAATTCGTATACTTCGATTTATGTACTCTTTCGGGATCCGTAAGAGTCGGTAACCAACGTTTTTTTGGGAGATGGTATTGTTCATTAATTAATTTTAAAATTATTCTGCTTGCGTTGGAAAATTACATTCGTTTTCTAGAAGTAGGTAATCCGCAAATTGTTCGAACTTATTACTATTCTTGAATTTTTATAACAATTCGAAAATCGCTTCGTTTGATTCTCGGCTGCAGAGTGTGACGGGTTTTATATATCACAAACTACACATAAATATAAATTAAATAAAAAATGTGAAAAATACCATGGAATTTTGAAGTTTTGAAATGCATTTAGGTACTGTGAAATATAATGAAGTATAAAGTAATAACTATCTATTTTGCACATACATTCAGTCGGAATTATCGTTCTCCAGTTTTTATATATAATTATTGTGCCAGATGAAAATCTTCGAAGGTCCAATTAAACATCGTTATATCTAAGATAAAAGTTCGCAAAGTATATTGGTTTTTACATAAGTAAAATTACGAAAAAATAGTACAGAAATAAGTACAGCGATTACATATACGTACAATGTACATAGGTACATTTAATTTTTAAATATATTCACTATGAAATATTTAAATATAGAAACAATATAGTGAGGTAGCTCTCTGTGAATCATATTGTTCTCGGATTTTTATATAACTATTGTTGCCAGTTGAAAATTTACGAATGCCCGATAAAACATCGAACAATAAGTTTATATAAATCGAATACGGACTCAATAGGTACAGTATTATGTTGGTCATCGCACAACACACAACTTGAACGAATGATAATAAATATTAAATAATAAAAAATATCGAGATTTTGTTTGACGTTTCTAAAAACAGTCATTATCAACATAAACCGTAATATGTGGTATTCAATTTTGTATTTTAAATTCTGTGCGTGTCTATATGTACACACTTTTTTGTGTGTAAGAAGTAAAGTAAAAGTTTTTAGGTATTGTGATTTTTGATAGAAAATTCATTTTAGTTGGTACTTTATATTATATAGGTGTGTTATACATCTTACATACAATCATAAAATATATACTTATGGTATTTTAGAAACAAAATTACAATATTCTTCAAATATAATGTAATGAAATTGTTAATTTTAAAAGGATTATAAGCGAAGTTTTGTGTAATACAATTGATTTTTATAAACAACCCAAAAATAATTAAAAGATTTTTTTAAATATTGTATTATCAATATAGTAGAAATTTATAATATATTATGTATTTTAAAAGTGGGTATAAACTAGTTAAAAAATTTAAGTTAAGTACATTTATTAATTTATTAAAGTAAATTTTTGTTTAACTTTTTATTAATTTGCTAATTAACTAATTAACTAAACTTGTTTAAATTATCATTGTCTTAACTTCACTATTAATCATTAATTTTTATAATATTATTCAATTAAGGTAATACGTAAAAGATAAAATTATTAGTGGCCTGTGTTTTAAAATTTGTACAAATGTACTACAGTATAGACT
>JAIPRL010007074.1:0-24842 GCA_025469235.1 Pemphigus obesinymphae
GAGGTCAACAATGGAGCCAATATTTTGTGTGAGACAGATTGTAGAGAAGTACAGAGAAATCAAAAAGAAATTGTGTATGGTATTTATTGATCTAGAGAAGGCTTATGATAGGGTTCCTAGGGAGATCATAAAGTGGGCATTAATGAAGAAAGGATTACCAAAGGTGTATGTGAACATAATTGAAGATATGTATGAAGGGGCGAGTACAAGGGTGAGAAGTCTGTGTGGAGAAATTGAGGATTTTAGGGTCAGAGTAGGGGTACATCAGGGTTCAGCTTTGAGTCCTTATTTATTTTCCCTGGTAATGGATAAGATAACAAAGGATATACAGGGGGAGGTACCATGGTGCATGTTGTTTGCACATGATATAGTACTGATAGGAGAAAATTCTGAGGAAGTGAATGGTAGACTCTGGAAAGTAAAGGACTAAGGATTAGTAGGATTGAAACAGAATATATAGAGTATGATTTTAGTGAAAGAGAACACAGAGGGAAAGGCTAGAAATAAAGTTAAGTTGGGATGTGGTGGGAGAAGTGGAGAGGTTCAAGTATTTAGGGTCCGTTGTACAGAAAGATGGGAGTTTCGAAAAGGATATGAAACACAGGATTAAGTGTGGATGGACGAAGTGGAGAGAAGCGTCAGGTATTTTGTTTGATAAAAGAATCCCTATTAGGTTAAAAAGTAAATTTTATAAGCCAGTAGTGAGACCTGCAATGTTATATGGAACAGAATGTTGGGCAGTAGATAGGAAGATAGAACAGAGAATGTGTGTCGCTGAGATGAGAATGTTAAGGTGGATGAGTGGAGTTACTAGAGAGGATAAAATAAAGAATGAGTATATCAGAGGTAGTATAGGGGTAGCTTCGATAGTCGACAAAATGAGAGAATAGATTAAGATGGCTCGGGCATGTATTAAGGAGAGAAGAGACTGAGGCAGTATGATTAGTAAGGGAAATACATGTTGTTGGTAAGAGGAGGAGAGGAAGAATGAAAAAGAGATGGGGGGATGTGATGGAGAGTGATATGAGGAAGGTGGGAGTAAGTGAAGAAGATGCGGGAGGTTGAGTTAAGTGGAGTTGTAGGACCAGAGTGGCCGACCCCAAATAGTTGGGAGAGATGACGAAGAAGAAGAGGAAGGAGAAAAAAACAAATAATAGAGTTATGCTAACAGACTGCATAGATGATATACTCTAATATTTATAACTATTAAATAGGCCGACAATTATTATTATAAATTGGAAAATTAAAATACTATAAAAATTTGAAATTTACAAAAAAAATTTTTATATCACTATGTACATTGACGTATCTTTTATTAACCGTATAAATCCTAATAGTGATACTCTTATTATATACACCGAAGCATCTCTCAGAATCGTTTGATTGAAATAAATAATTTATTATTGCTTTAAAATTCAATATTATCCATCACCTGTATCCTATCCAACGAGCGAAACTCTTCCACCGCCAACCGGCTTTTTACATTTTTACATTAACAGCAACTTTATACATTAAACTACTATACTTTTCTATACTTACCTTCGTTTAACGATTCAGACTTATTGATTAAATTTCAGTCTGTCTGTCACAATCTAACGATATGCTTACAAATATATTAGATAGGTGCATAAAATCTACTGAATTATATCTGTATCTGTAGCAAATGTATTTTTTTATATTTTCGGACTTTTACAATTATTTATTATTATTTTTTTTTTCGTATTTTATGACGTTTTTATCGATTTCTCTTTTTTTTATGTAAATATTTCAGAGAATTTATTATGCTTTATTAGCATTACTTTATTAGCAGTACTTTATTATTTAAAGAACGTTATGTATACTCGGTTTTTAAGGGTTTCTTTACAGACAATTTTATGTACATTTTATTAAAATTAAAAATCTAACTTTTTAAATAATTTAAATACACTTCATAAGTAATTTAAAAAGAGTCCTATATCAGTACATAATTTTTTTATTGTTACGTAGTAATAATTAATTCTTGAAAATGAGACAAAACATGTTTCGGGAGATTTATATTTCACGGAAATTGAGTGGTTTAGTGAATGATTATTTTTGTACAAATTTAAATATCGTATAATCATAATCTACATTTTTACATAGACGGTTTTTGATAAAGTTTTTAAAAGTTGAGTTATAAAACTGAATTTTGCGGATTTTTTTCCCTTATAAGTCGAATAATTTTATCTATATATTACAGATTATGATAATTAATTTTCTATGAAAGTTATTACTTAGTATACACTAAAACAATTATGTTTCCTAAAAATGCGCAATTACCAAAACATGTTTCACCTGTGGTGAAACAGTTTATAATATAATATAATATTTTCGTAATATAATCATATAGTTTAAGGCAATATTACAAGAGTATGATAATTATACTAAATACGTTTAAGTAGATTGTAACGATATGACTTTGAATGACATATAACATATTTTCGATGCGAGTTAAATGTTAAATATTAATTTTCTATTATTTCTTATAATCTTCAAAATCACAAGTTTTTTTTTTTCATTTACAATATATTCTCTGAAATTTAAAAACATTTTTTAGACGCGACTTTAAATGCATTTTATGTGGTCATAAATACATTTTTAACTGAATTATATCAAATTTAATTGCCGATTGAATATATATCGATGTATTATCGTTTTTCCACTAATAACAGCCCTATATACAGACAGATGACGTAATATAGGCGTATTGTATTTTTTTTTGTTTTTTTAGTTTTCGAAACGTCTTTTAGAGTTTCACCGTTTCTTAATTGTGTACATAAACGTGCGTCAATAACGGGGGCGGAAAGGTGGTGTTGGCAGTAGCATACATTTTCAAAGTTTTCGCGTTAGTACAATGCGTATATACTAACGGTTTTGTTTGCCTCTGTAGTCGTCGGTCATGCAGGCCGTGATCAGAAGACCGGTAGTAAGGGCCAAAGAACGTAGCAATCGAGAGAAATATTATCCGGGCGTGTATTTCACGGGATCCCTTTATAAATATCACGAATTCCCTGGATTTTGTTCACTGCCGTCATTTTTAGCCATCACCGTAAAATATGAATAAAATAAAAGTCATGATCAGGATTCGGACATAGACGTTTTACTAAATATACAATTTTTAAGTTTTACGTCTATGTCCGATATAGTATAGGTAGTGAAAATATTATAGACTTCCAGCACACTCAACGTCACTATAGCTCGAGGGCGTTGTTCCAATGTCCATTACAATTAAGGTAAACCGTGTTCCTCGAATAACGTATTTTTCAATAATTCTATGTTTATGTTACTTGCCTGTTTGTGTAACTGCAGTATTTTCTAATATTTCGATTTTTCGTATTTCTTGACAAATGTCCGGACATCAGATCCATATTTCTTTTTAGCGACCTCTGATTTTTGTATTCGTCCAATTTAATATTACCATATAATTCAGCCGAGCACACTATAGCGGCTATTGTTCCCATAGTATTTTAATTCGAATGACTATAGACCACTTATTTGAATGTCATTCATTCGAATGCATCATCATAGTTTTAAGAAAAAATTCCGAAAAGAAACTTTTACAAAACGAATCGTATACCTATTTGTATTATGTGAGACCCGTTTCGGGTCACTTTGTTGAACAATTTTCGACGCAGTCTAATTAGACCTCGGAAGTATATATATATATATATACCGTTCAGTAAAGTTGAGCTAGACTGAAACGTTTAAATTTCCGATAAACAAATCGATCGAACATCGAAGAAAGTTTTATTATAACTTTTAGCAATATTATAGTACTATATTGGGCGCACGACAAAAGTTCATGTAAATTATGGATCATTCAATACTTATATTTTGTTGATTAACCCGTTTGTATGTACATGGCACATTATATATATACTATAATTTTACGTAAATTCTCGAAGTTTCTTAGCTATATGTACACGAAATTTATTGCCCTCCTCTTGTTTACTCTCCTGTGTCGTCTCGTTTACACTTAGATTCTCTAGCCAACCGTATAGGCATGAAGCTAATCATCTATCTTTCATTCATAATATTTACTCAATGGCAAAATAGATTATGCTACTCTATTATCACAAATTCCATAAGTACCTACTCTCGTGTTACACGTCGTTTTGTCCCATTCCACGGCCGCCACTGTTTCATTTTGATTATGCCGAAAATCGAGCCCTCCGTCGCTGAACGATATACAAGCCGATCCGGGGGGGGGGGGAGCCTCAAATAATTGTTTTTCATTCTAATTATTCTACATTTTCTCTGTATTATTTACCCGACTTGTAAAGATATTTTCGTGGTCGATTGTAAAATATATAGCTGTATTGGCGTTTACCGTTATTAAATAAACAATGCGTACAATATTTATTTCACTGATATAGTTCTCTGATATGTATACGTATACGTTTACGAATTCCGATAACGTGGCCCGTCATCACCACAGTACTATAATATCGTGATATATATATATATATATGTATTATGTTTGTCTTATACATTCGTTATAATAAGTAAATTGACCGGATTTAAATATTTACTAATGGAACATATATATATATATATATATACGTATATTGCACAGGTCCCGTGAATTCCAAATTACGGATCAAATAAATACTTAATCGGTAGGAAAATTCTGAAAACCCTTCATACATACATTCATATAGGATGAAATGCAGCCGTAGCTGTTGGCAATATTGACCGGTTTGGACTGCATATTATCGCTTTTTGTTTCACCGCAACTTTGTGATCGGAGTGGCCACTTCCCGCAGAGTGCTGTTATCAACAATAATCCCGAACGAGACTCCAGCCCACACCGACTGACCGAGCCACCACTCCAGTGCTTTCTAGTTATGGACTGGTGGATAAATCGCAAACCTCACCGGGAACAGCAGACCAGTATCTAGGACAGTGGAAGACAGTCATAGGACAGGGATTTTTTCAATGTGTGTGTATTTTTAATAAGCTAATTTATTATTTTAAAATAATATCGTGTTATTTTTAGAGGTCAAAATTTCTTTTAAAAGTTTATCGTGAAAAAATAAAATGGGTTTTACAGAATGATTATTGAGAAAAAATGGAATATAAAATGCTAAAAAAGAAATTCAGAATAAAACCGATCTTTTCCGTCAAAATAGTCAAACAATTTAGTTAGATATGACTATATTGATAGCCTCATAAGTAGTGAGCGGACCTTATTGTTATAAAAAAAAATATATATATATTATTATTTTTTTTTTTTTTGTTTTTTATTTATCAAAATATAGAAATAATAAATTTAGAACACGTAACAAAAATTTTCAATAAATAATTATTAACTATATTTATGTGCAACAAAAAATTAATTAATTAATTAATTTTCATACATTTTTACAAAATAAAAACGGCACTTTTATCGACAACAACACGAATTTAAAAACGGAAGACGAATAGACGACGGTATGTGTACTCGTACTCCACACAGAATATGATGCTCAATTATAGCATGAACGCGAGAAGTTTGCGTGGTGAAACCGGGAATAGGTACATGAAATTCATTTAGATAACACCTATATCTTCGTCGACGACATGTGTATAAATAATTGATAAGGAAAATGCCAATAGTAAAATATGGAGAGATCGATTAAAAAAAAAAATGATCGAGAAAAACCGAAAATAATCAAATATTCTTAAAATATTTACACAATATACATTTATAATTAAATATGTAAAAATACGTAAAATTTAATAAATACAAATTTAATTAAAAATTCATGAAATTTATTTATAACTTACCAATATTCGATTATTAATGTTAAATATAAAGTAGTAATTACAATATAGTCCGTACCTAGGTAATGTTTTTTTTTTCCCATAATACATGTTCTGAACTAAAATTAATATTTTTAATGATTTTCATTAATTTTATTTATAATATATAATTGTAATTTTGTAATAATTGTTATTATCTGTACTTTTACCATTTAGGGTGTTCATATTAATGAGTATATTTAACGTTATTTAGGTTGTCTATATATATATCAATACGTTTTATTGACTTTTCTTTTAAGGCTACGCCGAGTATATTATATTATATTACGAGTATAATCTAAATTATAGTTAATGCATTTAATACATATTATTACATACTTCCAACATAATTTAATTTTCGTATAACATATATTTAAAATTAAAAAAATAATATTAATATATAAATATATATATATTATTTTATATTTAACGACAAAAATAAATATATATTATAAAAAATAAAATATAAAAAAGAATATGTGCTAAGAGTATTAAAAAAAAGATTATAAGTTACATCTAGTTTTGACCATAATTCATCATGAGGTTATAAATGAATAAAAATCAAAATAAATATTCATTTGTAACCGGATGATGACTAAAGGTCGAAACTGGTTGTTACTTGTAAATCATTTTTTTTTTTTTAGAATAATCTGGTCACATATTCTTTTTTTGTATATTATTTTTATAACATATATTTATTTTTATTGATAATAATAGTTTATTGCATTTTAAAGAAAAACATAAATAGATTAACAATTTGTGAAACATACAAAGAATTTTATGTGAAACAAAATAATATTAAGAAAAAAATGATTATCTCCAAATGTTTTGGCTTGTAGAGGAGACAACAGAACTGTCTTCAGTTCGACAGAACTTATCTAGATAATTTTAAATACAAAGAAAAAACTGATGAACAAAATAATTAAAAATAAACAAAAACAAAAGAAAAACGTAGTAAAATTTTACAAAAGGATATTTTATAACTTAGACATTTTCATCTTATATTTTATGTTTTTTTATAAATATCATAGGTCTTAGAACATTTTATAGAAATATCATATAGCATACATAACTTCATACCTAAATTAAAAGGATCTCTTTTTCCAAATTCGGTATTATATTTTTTTATTTTAAATACATTGTTATGTAGATCTATTTAATTTTCATTTAATACCCTAAATAAGTGCTAAAGCTTCGATAATTTTTTCTCACAACACCTATGTATATCGGACGCTGCTGTTACAAAAATATAACTTAGTAATTTTACGCTCTTACCTGTGTTTTTTAATGGAGAACTATTTTTTTCAATTTTTAATGTAAAATTATCTTTTTTCTTTCAAACTTCAATAAATTATTTCTAAAAATAACTTCTCTTTGTAAAACAAACATAAAAATTAAAAATTCATAAACATAGAATAATGTAAAATTATGTCATATTGAATAAATATTTTACTTTTAAAAATTATAGTAGGTACAAATGCAAGCAGAGTTTGCAATAGAATTAATAAAACTTGTGTTGTAACCGTTTATCACACAAATATTAAATTACAGAGATCATCACCAAAATATCAATTTAATCCTTATCGACCATTAAATATTATAATCGAAGATCGATATAGATATAGCAACTTTTTTTAATCATTAGGAAAATCAAATCTGATAAAATATGTACAAGAATTGGACTAATTATAAACATCCTATTTAATTTTAGATTGCATATTATTGCAATTTTCAAAGTTTTTGCAGTTTGTCTATACTTCAAAAAATGAAATATTTGAAATTTTGAATTATCTTAAATATACATTGATAACAATTAGTGTTGGCATTGAACTTACTTTTTTCATTATATAAACATATTTTAAGTAACTGACGTTACAATTATAAAAAAAAAAAAGCATTTAGAAATATGTAAATGTTATTATAGTTTTTAATTCAGAAAAATAGTATATTTTAATTTTGAAACACCTAAAAATTGCAATTTCGATATATTTTCATTGCAATTATGAAATATTTCTAGTGCAATCAAACCGGGACTTAAATTATATTGTAAACCTTGAGTTTTTTTTAAAGTTGTAAACATATTTCAAAACATATTGTTCTAATAGGATCCCGAACCAGAATCAAGAAAGATAAAAAATCTATTATATTATATATTTTATAATTATTCATCTACATTTTGATTTTTACCAAAATACAAAAAAATTATGAAAGGATGTAAATCAAAATCGTGATTAACGATTTTCTATGTAACATTAATATAGTTACAGTAGTAGTATATTTTAATCATTTAGTTTCAACTCTTAAAACCTAAAACAAACTCTTTTATAGCCTAACTACCTCAAAACTTAAAAATTGCTATAAATAGCCGTTTTAATTTGACGTTCATTTTGTATTGATTTACATATTCTTTTCGGTTAGGTTCCAGTCCCTGTATCAAACTTCCTATCAAAAAATAATATAATATAATATAATATAATAATATAAGCATTATATACATATAATATTACATATTATATTACGTGTAATTTTTGTGTAGATAGTATTATATACAATTATATACACGTGGAAATTATAAACGAGAAATTGAATAATTTTTTCTATATGTACAGACAGACAAAATAAAAACTTAGGAGATTTTTTTCCAACAATATGACGAAAAAATAACAACGGTACTTACAACTTATACGATTTGATTTTGAACACGTGCGATAATAATGTATAATATTACCTGAACGAAAATGTAGGTATTTTCAAACGGTTGCCACGTGTTCCGCTGTATAATCTAATAATTCAAAAGTGTCCAATTTTAAATGTTCTAAAAGAGTTAAAACTCGCTTTTGTTCACTTACTTTATAATATTGTTCAAACCCCTTTATAATAACTGTTCATGCGATAAGTACAATATAAGCCCAAGTGTCTAAGCCTTTGCCTTTCGTTATAATGAGTTTCGACGAATAAAAACTTTAGGGTTCGGTAGACATTTTTCTAATTTCGCGGTCAAAGTTAACCTGTGGCTTTAACGTTTTAGCCATTAATAAGAAAAATTAAACAAAAGTCTTTACACCGGAAACATGCAAACGATTGCCTAAACTTTAAGCCCTCGACAATATAGGTATGTACTCCCTGTATAATATTATGAGTATCAAAGCAATTGTTTTCGTACACATTCGGTCTTCTGTTAATATACAGGAAAATCGTTATAGAATGAAAAAATAATAAAAACAATGTAACCCGACGAAAATATTCCGTTTTATTGTTATATTTTTAAAAATAGAATCGCATGTTCGGCGGTAATATATTTTTATTACTATTATTTACCCAGAACGAAAACTTACTAAAATACTTAGATATTATTATAATTATTATTTATTATTATTATTATTATTATTATTATTTAGGTATTATTATTATTATTATTATTATTATTATTATTATTATTATTTAAATTTCGATCGTTAAATGACCAGATTTTATTGCGAAAATTCTTATTTATTACTTTTTTATTTTCATTTTATCGTCTAGCACAGACTTCCAAAGTTCCAACAATTTATTCAACATATAATATTTTATAGGAAAAAATACCTCGGTAAATAATATAATCTTATCGACTTGGTCAAGAAATAATAATTATAATAAATGTATAACGTACTGCAATGTTTGAACAAAATTAATTTTATCGAATTTTTTTGTATTGTATATATTAAAATTCAATTTTATATTTTTAATATCATAATGTAAATAATGATAATTGATAATATTGATTTATAAATTTCATATAATATCGTTCGTTTATTTGAATAATGTATTTTATTTATCACTGCTAATGTGAGAAAACTCCTATTCGTGGGTATATTATGTAAATTCATGACAACGATTCGTTTGAAAATAATATAATAATATATCAAACGTTACGGACTATGATTTAGTTTTCAGATAAGAGGCGTATAATATTTATGTAGGTATATCCTAAAATGGGAAATTCGCCAAGCTAGTGCACGTATCGTTATAATTAATTATTACACGGATATATTATACACATCGGTGTGTTTCATTTTGAAATCAAAAATTATCAGTGATTCGTAAATAAAATTTATAATTACACGAGAGTATAAACTGAGAAACGGCATTATATATTTCTTAAATAATTTGTAAATATAATCATATACATAGTAAAATGAAAATTAATAATCATACGACGTATATTATATAATACCTATTATGATTTCCGTATGTTTTGCCTGTACAATTTTACTATTACAATTGCCCAATGTAGTACGCCTACTGTGTAATTTATCGTATGAGTAATGGACGATAACATTTAAGGACTTTAAGGACTCAATTTCACTAACACTACCGTGTCATAACGGCCTGTCGGTCGAAAAGAAGAGGGACCTGCAACAGATGCTCAGATTTGCAACAGATTTGAAGGTAGAAAATCGAGCGTTCTTCGAAGAATTAATTAAATAGTTATAATTATAATTATATAATCATAATAAATTAATTTGTATACGTAATCTTGAAAATTAAAATGATTTAATTTATCAAAAAAACTAGATACTTTGTTCATTGGTACTTACCTCGTTTGTGACGGTTAAATGAATGGCACACACCACCTTCTACATTTTTGTGAATAAAAAATTATTTTTAAAATATAAGGGGTAAGAAATTCACTATAATTTGGCGATAATTATATTGAACGTAATCTAGATTATAAATAGAAAATTTGGTTTAGGTTTTTTTATCAAAAATTTTTTGATAAAACCAAAAATATTGAATAACTCAAAAACAACTTTTTGGCACTTAGCCCGTTATTGATTTCCAGTCTTCGACTGATGATTATATTAAAAGCGAAAATCACAACATATTATTTTCTATTTCGCGTACAATTATTGTTAACGATTATTTTTGTACGTTAAGTGGGTATTACCTTTTTGGCCGAACGTTGTAAAACTTTTCCAATAATTCATGTATATTGACTGGATATTGTTGGACACTTATTCGAGTACCTATTTCAATCAATTATATAATATGTTGTTGAACAACTCAATGACGTCAATTTCGCAGCTAATATCACAAATTAACTCACAACTTAGATAAACTGTCTAATGGTTAGGTTTCATTGGATACTCGTAATGATTTATGATTAATGCCCTGATTTTAAATTTCCCATTATTGTAGATACGTATTTTGTTATTGTATTAAAGAATAAAAAATGGTTAATTTAAAACGAGGACTCTAAGAGCTATGACGAGATCTAACGAGTAAATGTACCCGCACACAATAAAGTTGGATGGTGCTATAAGCTAAATATGAATTTCCAGCTGTTAACTTGAAATTTTCAAGTATATTCAACGTTTATTTTGGCAATGATAGTAACTTGTAGAATTATTTTTATAAAAATACAAAAATCGACACCAAACAAAACGAAATGTTTTGTAGATATTTTTTTATTTTTACATTAAACGTTTGTCAAACTAAACAAAAAGTTCCAATATTAACCAATAAACCTATTTACATAGAGTACGAATGATTTTAAAAGGTTTATATGGACTAGTATGTAATATTGGATGTGCACTTGGCTAAACAAAGTTAAAAATTGTCAAAATAAAAACAGGGCTCCAACTAAATCTAATCAGTATTCAGTCGTGTACACATTACATATTATTACATATCGTTGGTTTTTTTTTTTTTTTTTTGTAGATATTTATTACATATTATACCGATAATTTTCAGCGATAAAAACATGTTTATGCAAAACTGTTAAAACGGATACTTAATATAATTATAGAGTTACAATATCTATTATTAAATCGATAGAATTCAACATTTCGGAGTGAACATCATTTGGATTTTTTAATTTTATTACTTAGTAATTAAAGCTTAACAATTTTTTAAAAAATGTTATCATTTATTGATTTGATAATACTCTAAAATTAATTTAAAATCCCATTTTAACACTTTTGTGTAAATTTGTTTTTTTTTTTAAATAAATATCGTGATTACACAACAATAAAAAGATACGGGACCAATTTTAAATTACTTTAAAATTATATTTAAATATTTTAAATTTATTATATTTTTGTATTTTCAAAAATTTCTTAAAAATTTCCTATACATTACTCCTTAAAACGAGTGTGTGGCGTTCTCTTAATCAGATTTTGGCCAAAGTTCAAAATACAAGTACAAAATGCAAACAATATAATTTTTTTGTTTAATCTTTTCTTTATAGTTCATATTTACAATGAACTTAAACTTTAAATTTTAATTTTAGTAATGAGTTTTGTTTAAAAAGTTGTATAAGATTATCAAATTGAAAATTATTATTAAATTATAATATTATAATAATACATTTTTTTCACAAAATGTTGTTCACATTTATTTTATTTTGTTCTATAAAAATACTAAATCATTTAAATTAAGTGAAATATAATAATTAAAAACTCGAATAAAACGAGTTTAATCTAAAAGTAATTAACTATTTCATAAATTAGTTCAATTATATTTATTGGAACTAGTTCATAGTGTAAATGAGTTATTTAAGGTCTGATTTTAATGTCAGCTATAAACTACCTAAGTATAATAAAATTAAAAGTTGGTTAAATCAAAAATAGGGCATAAATATATTCCAACAAGTGTCCAATGAATCAAAAACAACAGTACGAAAATTGTTAAATACGTTTTTTAGTAATTCTAATATTTTCAAGCTTATCTCAATTATCACCGGTTTTTTTAATATTTGTATACCTATTGTTATTGTCACATTCATACACCTATTAGACTTTCTTCTCGGAGCTTTTTCCTTATCATCGTAGTTATCTGATAATCATAATCGGTTTATATCATTAATATTAGAAGTCTCTCGTACTTCAATGTCGCTAAAAAAAAAAAAAAAATGTCACGTTATTATTAATGCATTAAAATATCTATCTATTGTAACTCTATTTTACCTCTTATCCCAATAATGAAATCTCTTATTTATCAACTAATAAACTTCTCTCTCGAAACAATCAATATTTCTGGGTACCCGGTCATGTTGGTATTTTAAGTGATGAAATTTCTTACCATTCGCTACTTCATTCAAAACATATGATAATTATTGTTCTCCTTTAAAAATTCCGTATTCAGACTTTCTTCCTTCTTACAGGACCACCTTAAACACAGCTTGACTTGCTTTATGGCCATTTCTACCTCGTAGTATTGTACATTGCTACAGAAATATATCCTTCGATTCCTAATCTCCCTTGGTTTCATGGTCTGAAACTCCTTAGACATATTATTATTAAATTGGTTATAATTTTCTTCCGACTCATCATTTTCATTTATCTCTAAACTAATCCCTCTCCTGCATTTTACACTTCTATGTTGCTGATTGTGATACATATGACATACAGTATACTTTTTAAATATCTTAAACTTTATCTCCACTATTTTCTGCTCTCGTCTCTCTATTTATGAATATACATATTACATATCCCAACATTACTCTCCTCCTTAACTCTCACTTTTACCCGGTTACATGAAAACTGTTTCGTAAATTGTAGGCGCGATGACTTATCGGTTTTGTATATTGCAAGTCATAGAATAAATTGTGTTTCATGAAACTTGTAAATGGTTTCTACTTATATAATATAAATATATTAAGGTTATTATCACCTTTACGTAATAGGTTACGTACAAATGTTATTCTTATAGAAGATAAGATATATTTTTAAATAAGAATGTCATCGTAAGTTGATTTATATTATTTATTATAATAATTAAAATATCCACGTCTTTAACCGTGTCACATTTAACCGTATTATGATGAGACTGTAATTTCAAAAGTATACAAAATTTAATGTTTATGTACTATGCGACATGTGCATCGGTTCGCAAATATTACCCTCGCAGGGTTCAAGGGGTTAGCAAATCGATATTTTCACCACGTCTACAAAATTCTTCGGAAACGTAATCGCGCCATCGCACGAATAGGTACGGGTGTCTTCGATAATAATTCAGCGATGTGCTTTGTTCGCTGTAAGAATGATTGATGTGATAAGGGTTAATGATGAACATGATTATGATGAATTTAAAAATGTTGATATTGATATCATAGATAATAAACACATTATCTATGTTCGATAATATTCTGTGATGACAACTGACAGGAAAATGTTAAGATTATTCCGTTCGATTTCATTTGTCTTTATTTAATTTCATAATAATTGTTCTGTGTGATTAAAATCCAAAATATGAAGCTAATTAAAAATTTTCTATTCTTTGACTTCTCGGTAAAATACAAATATGGCACCAATCGGCAAAATGTAAACGTTATCAATTATTTTATGAGTTGCTATATCAACAGTACATCATGCCAAGCGTGGTATAAACCCGCTGAAACACGTTTGTCTGCACGTCGCAAAGAATCCTTAGGCTCCATGTTCTTATCACGCATGCGCGCAGACCATAGATAATAAATAAATCTATATTATCCACAAACTAAGATTATATTATATTATATATCTTAGTTCGTGATCATAATAATATAAATTTTATATGTAAAACATTAATAATAAAAATTATTTTTATTAATTAATTTAATCAATTTTTTATTATCTATGATGTAAAATTCTATTCAACCTAACAATGACGAAATAGATTAAGATTTCAATTTTCATGCAAGTCCTTTTTTTCGTCAGAATGTATTTTACACAAATTTTTAAATAAATTTCTTAAAACATGTCGTGTGGATAGTAATTGTTTTCGAAATGGTCCCATCACACTACAGACTCCAAGTATTATAAAATAATTGTTGGTTACTTTCCACAAGTTTGAAAAAATAGATCATCAATAAGCATAAGAATGAAAAAAATGTGTATACAAATTAAAACGTTAATCTATTCTATCATTGTTAAACTGAATAGAATTTTACACAGAAAAATTTATATCACAGATTAAACATTTAATATTATGATTAATATAAAAATGTATAAGGATAGATAATATAGATTTATTTAATATCTATGATCTGCGCGCATGCGTGATAAGGACGTGGAGCTTAAGGATTCTTTGTGACGTGCAGACAAACGTCTGAAACCGCTCAACCGTTCGCTGCAGTATGATGAATTAAAAAACGTTGTCAATCGTGAATAGCGAGTGTATGTGATAAATTAAAAAAGGCAAATTTTCATTTGCTGATTCAGCACTGCCGCAACGCTGAATTATCGAAAGCACGCTAAGTCTCTCTGAAAACGTGGCCTTTATTTTATGATTGTAACGGTGTGCCGGCTCTGTGTCGACGTGTGGATTTAGTAGATAAAGATGGTCAATCGAGAGTAGTGGTTCTTCTTCCACGACATGCATTCGCGACACCGTGATTGTACGCTGACTTTTATCACGAACTAAGATAGTATGGACTGGAAACGACGGATTAATACGTGCAGACAAATTGTTACGGTAAATATTAAGGTGAGGGAATCTATGCAATTAAAACGCCACCTAGTTTATAGTTTTGACAACATATTCATATGCAGACCACATGCTACGTTTGTGTGGTATGGCATATGTTCGCTAGGATCGCATGATAGATTATCGCTTAGATTCCCCACTTACTAATTTCACCGTAACAAAATGTAATCGCACCACTAGCACCCGCCTTCCATGTCGTTTCCAGTCCATACTATCTTAGTTCGTGCTTTTATTAAATCACGACCAATCGTCACTTATGTCGACGATTCACGTCCGCCGACCGTGTTGCGCTCGTAAATGCGTACGCTAACACACATTTGATAACAGCCATCGCGTCTCCGGTGTAAATATACTACTTGTATGTGCATGCGTGTGTACCAGTGAACCCCCGGAACACGCGATTGGGAGGAATGATGAATTATACGCATTTCGTCTACCACAACAGGGAGAAGGGACAGCATTTACGGGGACGTAACATAATAAAGACATCTGTAAACGGGCGTCCGTCCGAGTGTCGGAGCACGACAAGAGCGCACGTGGGGTCCGATGTATGTATGTATATTGTATATATATATATATATATATATATATGTGTGTGTGTGTGTGTATGTATGTGTGTGTGTGTATGTGTGTGTGTGTGTGTGTGCATTGTACATATAATACGCGAATGATAAAACGGAGTTCGAAAACCTAAACCCAAAAGCACAAGAGACGATAACAACATTACTGTGTTTACGTCATTGGACTCTATATGTGATAACTGCAATGCTCGCCCGCCGCCATAAGACCAATGTAAACATAACCGATATAGCGTGTTGAACAAAGAGAGCAGATAACAATGGTGTTGCTATCTCTTTTCATCGCACGTAATACATAATATTATCTACCAATTAATATTGTTAGTCTAACATTTTGTTCATTCAACATTTTTAAACTTGACTTCTACAAAATCAGAATATGTAATAGTTAAAATGGTGAATTTTTGTAGGGCTTTGAATTGTATAATTGTATTTATTTTATATTATATGTTTTCAGTAATCTCGCTATTGAATATTTTGCATGTAAAATACTTTTACATTTAATTGACCTTGATTTATTTTATCATTAATCATTTTCATTGTATATTTGTATATTTTCAATACTCTTCAATGTATACTGCTTATTTATGCTTTTATGTTTTTAAAAAAATGTATTTATCATAATCTATATAAATATAACAATATGTGTGTTGTATGCTTTCCAGTATTAATTATAATCTACAGTATAAAGTTAAGTTAAGATAGTAGTAGGTACAGCCGGGGCCGTTCCAAGGGCGGAGATGTCTCACCCCCCCCCCCAACTACGGAGAACAGTCGGCCAAATTAAGTTCAGTCATAAAATAGTATAAAAATGGATGGCCTTTTTTTTAGTTATTTCGGTTTTGAATCAAGTATTTTGGAATTTTAAGTCGGCAAACTATAAATTACTAGGATTTAGTCGGCAAAATGGAAAAAAGTTGATTACCTTTTTTTTTCTTATTTTATGTCTTGAAGAGAAATATTCACATGTTCAGCCCCCTCCCAAATCTTTCTTCGGGACGGCCCTGGGTACAGCTTTGGGAAGTAGTAAGTACAGTTTTAGGTAAATTGCATCAGTTACAGTCAATAGTTTTCAATTAGCGTAGTGTATGAATTAAAACCATTTAGGTACCTATGTGAAATATGTAGAAGTCCACGAGAAAAGCACACATGTTCCAATACTTGTAATATAATAATTACCTACTAAGATAAAACTATTTATTTATCATTAAATTATGTGTGTAATGAATTATTTAATTCTATAAAATTAATCAAAAATGTTTTGTGGAAGTTAAAAATAATAATAAATCAAATTTTAAGAACCAAACTAAAATAATATCGCGGTAAATGAATATTAGATATTAGCTTCGTGTGTTAAGACAAAGATAGTAACACCATTAGTATGTGCCATCTTTTTCGGGCAACACAAGCATTCCAGTTATCGTATAGTTCAATGGTTTACATATATACGAGGCACTAATTAAATGAAACCACCAGTTTGTGCACTTAATGTTTATCGAATTCGATAGTTGTTACTATCGAGCCCTCAAATTAGTATTACCACATGCTGGACTCTAAAAGTCTTTTTTTCTAATTATTTAAACCCTAATATTATTTATTATCATTTATGAACAGTAAAAAACGTTCAAGGTTTATAGATTAAATCGGTCAGTGTAGCAAACATATTGTAAACGAAGCGTACAAAAAATGTAATTATTGTAACTGGACACGCCGCTCAGCGGGCACCCAATCACAGCGTCTTATTCACGATTCTATTATTCTAAGCCCGAGTGCACAATCTGGTTTCGTTTAATCCGTGGTCAAGGATTCGTGATAAAGTGTTACGGCTCTCTCTCTGTCTATCGTCGTTATACGATGAACGAAAATCTTCCCCGTTCCCGGGCCACTTCCCGAGTGTACGAGATCGATTTTATCCGATCGGACCCAACTTCATACGGCACACGCGCCATCCGCCCACGCCAGGAACGCGCACGAAACACTACTAAAAACCCACCTACGATATACACGGTAAGCGCACGCACACGCCGGCTGGCTTTTTGTCCGTCAACGTAATAATATACGATTATCATTATTACCGTCGTTATTGTTATCATTATTGTTATTGTTATTATGCGGTGCCTTTTTTCAAACAATATAATATGATATAATATAAATAAGTACGTAACCGCTGGACCGGAAAACGTACTGCACCGTATCGAATTGTCTGTGCAGACATCAAATGTTATGGATATACCGTTCGTATATTATACAGGACGCGGGTGTATACAGCCATTTGTATTCGTCATTTAATCGTATCATAATATAGTACATATAACATATTATCACGGTTGCCACGATAATATAGTGTGATCCCGCGCCGTTTTCGTCATTATTGAAAACCGAAGGAAAAAAAAGGTTTGACAAAATGTCGTCATCATAATAATATATTATTATAACACAATAACAGCAATATATTATAACCGTTTGTAGACACGTGGTGGACAATACGGCATCGCGGTGAATGCACCACAGTTAGATAAACTATATAGTGTGGGGCCTGCACTAGAATCGGTAAAATTTGGTCCATACACGTACGAGCGTCCTGCTTCCGATTCTAGTTGTAACGCAAGAATATTTAACGTTATCCGTTCCTTCTAAATGTCCTGACGGTTGAAAAATACGACGTATTTTCAGATGGCGGGAAATATTCATCGAAAATTAAACCCAATATGTTTACAAATGGCCATATTATATTATGCAAATGTCAAAATACGGCACGCGTTCGGTCACATGCGAAATGTTTAAATTTCCTCCAAAAACCTGATTCCATTTTCCTCAAAAAATATTAAAATAAAATAATGGTTTTTTACACGGATATTGTTACAAATACAGAATACCTAAAAATTACAGTTATAAAAGAAAATCAAGTATTATTTGTTTTAATATTATTTTACAAATGCAGTAGGTATATTTTTCATTTATCAATTTTGAATCTTTAAGTAAGTTCATATACTAGATTTAAGATGAATTATTTTGGAAAAATAAAAATACAACAATAATAAATAATTATAAACTGGCATAAATTTAATATAAATACCTACCAGTGTTTTAATTAATATACTTTTTATTAAGTTTAACTCTCCGAAAAAAGATATTACTTTTTGAAGTTAGTAAATGCTCTTCTGAACAATTTGGTATTCTGAGATATCTTTTGGTTTTGAACCCATGATACTGAAAAAAATTGGTAATATTAGAAATTTATTTAAAAATTATTTTTATATACAATATTATATTATATTAATACTATTTCCTATTCAATTATAATTGAATTGAATTCAATTCAATTATGTATTTTGCTCATTACATCTAATATACTAATTGAACTTGAAATATATTATAATGGTCTATTGAAATATAGAAACTCAAATAAATATCTAAAACTTTGCATTATTTAAGTTTGATTAACATATTTTTGTCTTTAATACGAGATTATTTAATTTAATTTAAATATAAAATTTTTTTAGTTTAACTTAATTATGAAAATTAAAAGTTAAAATTTAAATAATTTTTTGTTTGTAATGAATAATATTTACCAGACGTTTTATAAAATTTAATAAAATTAAGGAACATAATATTATAATGGAAACAATTTTGTGGAGTCGTAGTAAGGGTATGGAAAAAATGGCCCATAGCGTACAAATGAAGAAAATCAATGAAATCAAGGTAGACTTTTTAGCGAATTTTGGCATTTAAGCAATTAAAACTCTATAGTTATACACTTAAAGATTCATAAGCCAAATACAAAAAAAAGTTGATGACCTTTATTTTTTTCGTTTTGCTTATTTTTATTTCAGTATTTTGGTTATAAAGGATACTTTAAATGACTTTTTAATAATCGTTTATTAGAAATGAAATTCTAATAAAAAAAAAAATGTATATATATACCTATGTAATCAAAAACAACTTCAAACGTTGAACGAAAACGATATTTTATGTGTTGATAAATAAAACCAATTACAAAATAACAAACAATTTAAAATTTTTTTCAGTGAGTCCTGATAATTTTAACTAAATAATTAAAAAAATGAAAATGAAACATCTAAAGCCTTGTCATCTCTTTCCGTTACATGAGTGTCATATACTATGGAAACTTTTTTAAAAATTGTTTACTTCATTTTGTTCTCTTATAGTCTGATCACAGTTTGATAAAATGTAATAAAAAAAATTAATAAAATCCATTATTTCACTATACATAAAACATGAGATAACTTCAACTTTACAGTTGCTTGAAGTATTTTATCTATTTTGTTATATTTTGTGTATTTGAACACTGAAATTCTGTGATTGAAAAACGTAAAATTTTCAGATGGAAAAAAGTTTTTTATCGAAAAAAAATTCCACCCTACGGCCTAGTAAATATTTTGTTTAGATGTTGACTCTACGATTATATACTACATCAAATAACTGTGTAGTATTTTGAGACCAAATTTTTATAAACACAATAAACCTGATATAATAAATATACCTATATACAATATGTATAAATAAAAAAAAATAATATAATATTTTAACCTAGTTTATCAATTTTTGTAGGTTTATATATACAAAGTTTAGAATCTTTGTATCTCCGTCGTGTAAGTCCATCCTTACGATTTTTTGCCGTATAGTTACTATTGACTTTTGACTTTTGACAATCAATTGTCATTCTATGATCCACTATATGTACTTATATGTATATATATATACTTTTTTTCATATTTGGCAATATGAAAATCATGATAATGAGCCTGTAATATCGATATATTTTAATAATAATATAAAATATACCTAACGTAATAAGGTGTAATATAAATAATTTTTCAAAAAGAAAGAAATTAACAAAAAAAAAAAAAAAAAAAAAAAAAGAATAATAATAATAATATAGAGTATACACACCAATAGTTATACTTCTGAATATTTTCATTATTTTTCAAATTATTTTGAAAAATATCAACTTTAACCTTTTGCACGCTCAGTAGGTATACTTAGGTATAAACCATCATATTATGATGGTAATTAATACAGAAATATTTTTAATAACAATATAGGATTTTAAATTATTTAGTTTTCGGCATTTTTATTTTTACATTATTCCGGTAGCTTTTACGTATACATTTTATACAATAGGTAAGTACATTTTTGGTAAAATTATAAATCACTTAGGAATGCATATTTCACAGTATTTAATATATTTTATATGTAATAAATGTAACCGGCACCTGGTTATTTCATAAAAATATATAAGGAAAAATACTGGATTATTATTTATATCACATTAGTGATCAAGCCTACAGCTGTTGTATTGACATGGAACAATATTGCCACAACCAAAACACTTGCTAGGCATACAACCATATGTTTAATAAAATTACCCTTTTCCAGTACGTTTTCCTTACAACTTGTAACTATTATGACGGACGAGGTCATATAAGCGTTCGCGACACGAGCTTGGGCGTCTTTTTTCTCCATCAGCTCTCGTGAGCACACTGCTCTGCTCTCTTTAGCGCTGATTGAGGTGAAGATCAGTTTTTCTCAGTTTCCCTTTGGGTAAATTTCACGCACGTTTCGAGTCGGCCTTACCTGCCTTACTGTCACGTACGTTGACCGATTCTATTTCGCATTCACTCTACTCGTATTTGTGTGTTGCAGGTAATTATTTTATTTGTGCGTTTTCATATTCAAATTCGCTTAATCTATTTCAATTTTATTATTATTTATTGCAAACGTAATCACTAAATATCGTATTTTTTTCTACCGATTAACTTCAATTCTTCGGTCATTTCGGTGCATCGTAGTTCAGAGACTTGACTCGATTGCAGGGCCTTATACAGGTCGCCTGTACATCGATTATATTTTTGTATTGGAGGAACCAATTCAGGGAAACATGTTTTTGTTATAATACCGAAAAGTATATTTTGTGTAGATACTGACATATTTTATCGTACACACAACTTCCTTTTCATACCCTAAATCCTTGTCATATTCCAATATACAGGATTTTAGCGTTTGACGTGTTATCTTTAATTATACACCAAGGTAAGTACCAATTTAAAATTAACCGTTAGACACACTTAGATATTCATACATAATCATTAAGTAATATAATAAAAGTAATGATTGGCCACGCTCAATAATAATATTCATTATTCATACTATTGTAATTTATCCACATCTTATACCTTATTAAATTAACAAATTATTTTGTTCACAGAGTTTTCCATTTTTATATATTTTATAATTTTTTTCTTATTATATTACATATATAATATATATATATATATATATAACTGACTGAAAAATCTCAAGAAAGTAATAAAATTTACTTATTTTTTATTTACAAACTCGCTAATCAAGAATAGTAGATACTTTAGTTGCTTTCATGCGTATAACAATATATCTAATAAATCAAATGACTTGCAACGATAATTTCATTTTAGTATTTTAATTTTACATCCGAAAAAAACGAAAATGTTATTTACAATCGATCTTGAAACGTATACATATCCATAAACCATGTAACACTGTTTCCCCAATTCGCACATCGGAAAAATAACTCAATCAAAATAATTTCCAAAAAAAATAACATAACCTAACTTATAAATTACTATACATTGTATTGTATATGTTAATTTGTAAATATTTTGACACAATATTTGAGAATAAAATTTTTAAATTTTAACATTTTTAAAATTTTTTGCATACTTATTTATAATTACTTAATTAATAACCTGTAATTATCTGTAATTAGTTATCTAATATTAATCTATCTGCTTATATTGATTCATTATTTAAAATTTTCGATATAGAATATAATAATTATTTTATATTATATATTATTTTGCTGTGCAAAACTTTTTCAGGGGTGAAATTTTGAGCTAGGAGAGGAGTTATAACACTAAATATCTTTATCTGTGTTGATATATATTATATACCATGATATGATTCGAAACTAAAGTCTACGATTTCATTTTTAGGTCATTGGTTATTATAAATAACCAATCTATGGTGGCTCTATAAAACATTTTTATTTTATTCGATTAATGAAACAAAACTGATAATCAAATTTAAGGAGGGGGTTGTTTTTTTTAATGATTTTTCATACCCAATAGTTATTTAGTCACTCGGTACACAGATGTTAAATATATGGAAATTTTTTTTTTATGGTAATAACATTTTTTTTTTTTTTATGGTAAACGCAATTTATTACAATTAATATTTGTTGGTCTCAAACGCTGTACGCGGAAAAAAGATAAACGTTCGTATTATTCGATGCATAAAAATAACATTGATTAAAACTAATGACGAGAAATAAAATATTCTATAACATTAATATTTAAAATAATACAAATTGCACGAGGAATATTTCAAGTTTTACACTTCCATTTGATGTAATTTGACCATTTACGTAGGCGCTTTTCTGTATACGAGCGAATGATTGCGTGTGGATGCAAAGAGGATTTCGACAGATTACAGAATTTAAAAAACCGCCACTGAAAGTGTTTTTCATATAACATGTCCATAAAACTTCTCGAAACTTCTTATATTAGCCCGGCCACGTTCGAACATAATATCCTAAATTGAAAAAAAATGTGTGTGTGTGTGTGTATAATATAAGTATATTATGCGTTTATATAGACCCGCGAGGATACAGCTAGTACCGTTTAATAATTCATATAAATATCTATACGCGTGTTGATATTACACATTAAATTCAAAGATATATACTTCGGGTTTATAACAAAGTACACCTACTTATATATTTTTACATAAAATACTGTAATTATACTATATATTATGATCTTGACCGAAATTATGTAAACGATTAAAAAAAAAAAAAATCATACGGAGTAGTTTTAAAATTCCACCGTGTTACAAAAATCATTTTATTGAGCGTATCGTGTTATAGGTTAGGTTACAAATTTATCGTATTAAATCGTCGTCATTTAAATGAGGTACATACGTATCGTTGGCGCGCATCTCCGCGCACGCAGCCAATATTAAGGGAATGCGATTAATGTGGGCCGATTCGTCTAGTGAAGGGTGAAATTATACATCGTTAGAGAATATTTAATCAAACATCCGAAATCTGCAGCGCGTCAAATCTGCTTTAGTAATTATTTCAATTAAATAAGACATCCGTATTACAAACCCGTCATGGCACTGCGATAACAGATATCCAGATAAAATATTAACTGTATACAATAATATCATTCAATGGAATTATCTTCTACTATTGGTCGTCTCTGGTTTGGTAGACGACATGGTTTACAGTTTCCATAAAAGTCCGAGCAATTTGATAATTATCTAAGTATTTACGTAACGGAACTTAGTTTTAACTAATTAAATTGAATTTTTCGAAACGTATACGTCAGTCATCAGTTCATTTATATTTTACTGTGTAATCAATTTTTCCCGTGAAATCTGAATTTTAACAAAGCCGAAAATACTAAAAATTAATTTATAATGGTCTTCTTGAAATCCTAAAGTTGAAAAGTAATCAAGAAAAGTGTTTCTTAAACACTAGCACAACCATAAATACTGTAATTAATAAAATTGCAGTTTTGTTTAGTTTAAAATGTATTTTTATCCAAGCAACAGTTTCGGGTACATCGGTATACACACAATTTAGATAATGGATACCAAACTTGGTATCAAAAAACTAGCGCGGAGTAAGGGCCGTATCTAGGCACTGGCAAGGAGGCTTTTGCCAGGGGCGCAATAATACCAAAGGCGCAATTTCAATGAGGGTCCGTCTCAATTTACTGATGATAATTTTAGGCGCGGTGCATCAGGAAAAATTGAGACAGAGTGAGCGTTTCCTTAATAATTTTGAACAGCAAAAAAACAAAATAATTCTTTCAACTTTCCTTCGAAAAAAATACTTCAATTGAAGGGCTCCCTGCAACAACAGGGCAAGTCCATTTTTTTCGAAAATCAGTTTTTGATCGTTTTGAATGCGCCATATCATCACGGTTAATACTGTTCAAGAACAAGGTA
>JAIPRL010007075.1:0-24838 GCA_025469235.1 Pemphigus obesinymphae
ATAGATATAATGACAATAGGACAATAAACACGAACAACAGGATTTTTCAATGGGGTGGGCTTGAAAATAAATAAGTAATCAGTAGACACAAGATTAGGCATGAAAGAATAAAGTCGGTGCTTTTTGAGTGTTATAATATAATAGGTACTATTAAAAATATATATTATAATGTATATATATATAGATATATATAAAGTGGCGTATTTATGGAGAGGGGGTCCAGACTCCAGGGGTACAGAAAAAGAACCAAAAGATATTGATTTTGATAACTTAAATACCTAAAGTTCATTTTTGTAAATAGAACTTTTTTTTAAACAATAATAACTGGAAATAAAGTTTAATGACTTTACTATAAATTTTAGATTCTAAATTATGCAAAATATTTCCTCGTTTAACTGTGATATTAATTGGTCTTATATTTTTCTTTGAGCAATTTATCGATATTTTAAGACTTGACGTCACGATCTAATTTTTTAATAGGTACCCATTTTTGGCATAAAATTTTTTCAACATGGTACTTTGAAGAGATAATTTGTTCATTTTTTAAAAACGCATCAAAAAAAAACCATCGAGAAATAATCAACAATAGTACTGTATTATTATTACTAGGCTGTGGTTCTTAGATACTTTTATCATTTATTATCAAACTAAGAAATAATCGGTTTTAAAATTTAAAGAAAATGTATCAATTAAAACTTAAAAATATACCAAATCAAGGTATTAATATTATATTTTACAACTTGCATGACCTATCATGTAGTTTGTTTTTATGTAGTATTTCTGTCAAAGACTGTTAACCTTTTTGTCAGGTATACTTATGCCTAAATATTAAACTTAAAATATTTTTAATTTTTAAATAAATATCTTAAAATAATTCAAAAATAAAACCACCATTTCCTGTACAGTTTTTTTTTCATATTACGATTACAAAATATAAAAAAATTTATGAATATAAGTATTAAATTATTTTGTCACTCGTTTTTATTGGCGATGCTTAATGATAATATTTTTTTCATGTGATGCAAAATATTCTGAAAATATCAAAACTAAGTCCATTTAAAGTTAAACAAGTTGAAAATTCAAATTAAATATTTTTAAAAAGTATTATTTATTTTTACCAAAATAGTGCACGGACCCTGCAATCCCCCCTCTACATTACTAATAGTCCTTTGTCTGAAAACTAAGCAATTTTGCCGATAAAGATAGTAAAATATATAAATTATTCATGTAAATATCAATTAAGAAAACATATTTAGACCCACCCCCCAGAAAAAAAGTTGAAAATACGTCACTGTATATATATAATATATTATATTAATATATAACATTGATAATATTACAAAATAAATATGAAACATAAAAAATAGAATTATACTAGCAATGGGAAGGGCTTCAGCCCCTTAGCCCCCCTCTGCGTACGTCCCTAGACACGAATATTTTGAGTCACTACTTCAAATCTAAATCCTCAGTTATACAAATGATATTTATGGCATTTTATGACAGCCAATATAATGCCCTGAAATGAGTTTCAAGTCAGTATGCAATTATTATGAAATTTTATCGTAGGTTAGAGATAAAATCCTCAGAATAGTGGATGAGTCAGATGTCTGACATATCTATTTACAGAGTAGAATAATAGATATCCAATATAATTTTTATATATTTCATGGTAAATGTATTTCATATAGTCACACTTAAGTAGAATTTTTCACATTTTTAGTTAAATATAAATTGATGTGTAAAAACGGATAAACTCAGGTGAGAGCTGAGTGAAGCAAAGTTTGAGGTGATATAAAAATCCGACAATTGTAAGTTAGTCCGACTAATTTTAGAATTACCTATTTTGTCCACTTATTCACCCAAAATACTTTATGGGAATGGAATACTATCTTTTAGGAAGCGAGTGCCATTTTCCGCTGCAGGCGGAAATTTCTTAAAATTAATTAATTAACAGTATCTCCCCCCTCCCAAAAAAAAATAAAAATAAAAACATTGGTCACTGACAATTGAGAACACCAATAAAGTAGAGACATAAATTTAGGTACACGAGTTGCACTCGCTTATAATGTGTCACACTCAAAAGGAGTTGCACCCAAGCTATAATTAACAATAATCTAAACATATTATATAATCAAAAAAATCTAAACATACGAGTATACTTTTTGGAGTTTATAGATTCTGTTATAACTTATAAAACTATGATAAAGGAAATAACAAAATCTGTAAAAATCTGCCATTAACTCTTCTTTACTTCGTTAGTTCATTTATATAGCCAAATTTTTGCAATAAATATATTGGTTAATGTTATAGGCATATAACTATTTGTATAATATAAATAAGTAGCGATAAATACTACTATATTTGTAAATTGTAATACAACAATCGATACGGTAATTGTGTGTCAATTAAAACGATATCATGGACTGTTAAAAAACAATAATGATAATATATCGTTTAAGGCATATATACGTCATATCGTATTATCATAATATATTAAATTAATTTTTAACATGATACGGATACATATTGCAACATCATAATATTCGTATATTTATATATACAACTTAGTGAATGGATATTGATTGTGGTTTCTACTGATTATTAATTATATTGTACTCGTGTCGTCGAAAAAAGAAGTGGGGAAAAAATCATTCGTCGCAAAATCCGTGAGTATCCGTTCGTCTGGCTGTGTGTTTACCTTGGGCATGTTCAATGCAGTCGCTCGGTGAGTCATAGTTATATAAAAAATAAAAATACGTCGGCATCATCACCGTTGTAATTTATAGTGTTATTAATGTTATTATATTATTACTATATGTCACGCGTTAAGACACTGTAATCTCTGTATATTATAATATTTTGAGCGGACTGTATAGTGCTATAATACCTATATATTATGTATCCATAATAGACGCACATAAGATTGACAAGCGTACTTCCGCCGGGCCTTTTTAAGAATAAAAACAAAACGTACGGTTGACGCTCCGATTGCGTCCTCAACATTTTTCACAGAGACGAAATGTACTAAAAAAAAAAAAATAATAATAAAATCGTGTTTGATGTATAAATGTCACGAAAGGGATATGTTGCATGAATATTAAAATATATTCGTTCATTTCCTGCAGTTTCCTCGGCTCGACATAACAGAGAAATATATAAATATACTTTTTTTTTTATGAGGTCATAGATATCTATGGGTGAGATTTCTCTATTTATATTGTGCCACAACATTGGTGGCCACCCCCGCGGATTTCTACTTTCTGTAAAAATGAAAAAAATCTTAGGGGAACTTCTCCTAATCTCTTAATAAAATTATTATTCTATAATATTTTTATTTTGTCACCTAATAGCTAATATATATTATAGATTATCCGAGGAAATAGCTAGTGGTTTACAAATTTCGAAAACGTTCATACAAATGTATACAAATTAGTAATTACGTACTAAATGATGGTGTTGAAAAAACAACGAAAATATAAATTTATCAGAATGGATGGGGCTGGCTTTGGGTGTCACCCAATGGATTACGTCACCCCAACCCCATCCATGGTTTTTTAGGGATAACTACTAAACCAGAGTCGTACAAATTTCGAAAATGGTCATACAAATTCATACAAATTACGTAGGTACTAAATATTGGGCTACATTTTTTTCAACATTTCCAAATGGGTGGTGCTGGGGTGGTGTACGTGGTTTTATAATGATGTTTATTTATTTTTTATTTTCATTTTTCTGGGAACAACTTTTCAACCTGAAGACTTGATCCAAATGACAATCCGTTACGTATGTGTACCCATTTTCCGTTAGATACAACAAATATGATCAGGATATTATGGTACTCTGGATATTATGGTTTTTTTTTAAATTTTTTCGATAAATGCTAGAAAAAAAGTAACGAAAAATGGATTATTCCCTCGTAATTTCAAAAATATTGTGTCTATAAATTTAAAATTTTCATAAAGTATACCTATGTATTTTACTATTATACATTTTATACATAGGTACGTCATTAAATTTTTGAATTTTAACATAAAATGAGTTTTCATTTATGAAATGATCTAAAATTATATCCAATTTTCTCTTAAATCGTTTACATAAATAAGAATATCTATGCACTTTTTAAAAACTGTTGCTAATGTAATATCAACAATTAAAATATATGGCTTTCAGATGTTTACACCAAAAAAAAAAAAAACAAAATATGTTACCCAAATTTTGTTTTAAGTAAAAATTAAAACTCATACACCGTTTAAACGAAATATTTTTATTAAGAGGATGCCATCAATTTGCACACCCGTTCAAAACACGGCGGAAAACACCACGCATTTCCAAAATACATTGTAGAATTATTGTGGAACAATTATTTTGAGACCAAAAAAAAAAAATATGATAACTTAAATAATAATCTTATGCTAGCTATTTAAATGTTATTAATTGTAACTGTAAATTATATACAATTGTGAAAATTTGATTTTTTTTTATGTTTTTCAACAGTTTATGAATATGGTAAAATTAAAACACTGACGTATGATTATGTTACGTATTATACTTTATGTTCTCATATATTTTTTGGTATCAAAATCGTTGATTTACTGTAATTATACTATATGTAGTATGTACTATTGAAAATACGAAAACACGGTTTTTAATAAATATCATGATTACGCAACAATAAAAAATGGTACTGATACAGGTCTATTTTTAAAATATATTTAAATACTTATATTTAATTTGTTTTATATACATTTTTCTTAAAATTTCCCAAAAATTGTCTGTACAAAACCCAAGCACGTAGCCAGGATTTATTCTACGAGGGGGCCAAATTTTTACTGGCACCTTTCAGCAAAAAAAAAAAAAAAAAAATTGGTCAGTAGAAGATGGAAGCAGTTCACTCGAGATACTTCGTAAGATACTGGTAGATATTATGTTAAAATTAGAAGCATTTTTTTTCAAATAAAAAAATTTGTAAAATATTTATGAAAAATATGTAATATAGGTAGGTACATAATATATTTTAATGTAAAATAAATACTTTGGGAAAATTTTAAATTTTCAAACTCCCACTTTTCGGAAATATGAGGAAATTTGTTCTATTGCCTTCCTGGTTTAGTGTTTCTTTATACCTACGTTTATGTATCGATTGGATGATAGGTGTGCACAAGGGTGTAATGCTATAAAACTTATTCTCGATTTGTATGTAATGAATATGTGCTAAATAAATACTTAAACTGATTTTACATTTGTTTTTTAAATATTTTTCGTGTGCTTTTATCAAAAAAAAAAGAAAAGATTTTCTGATATTTCTCACGCCGAAAACCTTCAAAAATCCTCCACAGTTTTTTTTTTAAATTAAAGATTTTGACGATACATTTTCAAGTATATAAACTAAAATTTCTGATAATTTCTATAATTATGTTACATAAATATAGGTATACAATGTAACTTAAAATAAATTAGTAGGTATATGAAACAAATTGAAAAAATCTAAAAGATAATATTTCATTAAAAACTTTAAAATATACGAATAATACATAAGTTATTGTCAAATTATTGTTATTATACTATCACACTCACATATTATCACATACATTACATATACATACAAATCAATTGTTACAATAGTCACAGTATTAAATTTAAAAAAACATATATAATTCAAAATTATGATTTACATCATACTAATATTACATATTGATATTATTATTATAGTATATTGATTTTTTTGTGATTGTATTTAATTTTTTTGTAGTATAGGTACTTAATTTTCTCTTGTTCACTTGAAACTTTGTTAGGGTGTGTTGGTATATATATGTGTAGTAATGTAATGTAAGGTATTGTAATACAATATATGTTGGTACCTCCCTATCATCTTGAAAAAATGTCTATTTTAATCTAAGGTCATCCAAATTCCAACTGATATATTTCCTAACTACCATTTGAGCGTAACACACTGTATACCTACATAAACATACAATAATATATACATTTTTTTTTTTTTTATTTGAATCGTTACACTCAATGTGAATTACAAATTTGATTACCTATTTAATTAAAATGGATAAAAAAAAATAGGTACCTACGATAAACGGATAAAAATTGTTTCCTGGATCGGAAACCCTCTCGAAAATTTCCCGCTTACGTTATAATTAGGTATTTCATACGTCCCATATTATACGCGATTGTTGAGTATTTGAATTATGCGTCCAGGTCGTCCCGACAAAATGTTAAAAATGTCACTTTTGTCCCGTATTTTCAAGAACCCGTTTCGTATGTCTCTTATACATTTATAAATTTAAAAATACGTCATTATTTTTATGAAATTTGTATAATCAATATTCAAATTTCAAATATAAAGATAAGAATATCTTTAATTGTTAATTAAAAATGTTAAGTATTGCCTATACTTTTATAATTATTCACCTTACCTATGGAGGTAAATGGACTTTTTGATCCTTTGGTGACATTTTGATTCGGGGTGACATTTTGATCCTCTAGGGACATTTAATCCCTCGGTGATATTTTGATCCCGTAGGGACATTGTTATCCTATGGGGATATTTTGATCCTTTTGGGATCAAAAAGTTTCCAGTGAATCTCAATATCACCTTACTTCATATGGAAATCCTAAAATAATTACACCCACCTATATTTTTATGTTGTTATAATTGTATGTGTGGTATTAGTTTATTAGAATTTAAAAGTCCAATAGAAACGACCCGTATTTTTTTAAATTTGAGAATCTGAGATCCCTGTAGTCGTACCTAATAAACAACGACGAATATGATGGCTGGCATTTTTTGCGGGACTATAATGACGTACGGTCGTTGTCGCCGCGGTCCATTCATTCGGAATAGTCGTATATGGTGCAAGTTGTAGGCGCTGACCGTCTTGAACGATACGCGTGGGTTGGGGGGGGGGAAATGGCAAACCCGTCGTTAGATGGCGGGCGACGCGGGACATCGCCGACACCCCGCCTGGCCGCCGACCATCGGTCGAATGCTGTATTGCCGTGTATCGGGCAGGAGTGCGCGCGGAGGTGTGTCGGCAGCGCTGAGGCACAGTGAGTAGCACACGCACGACGCACAGCAATACAACGTTCAGCAGTAGAATTGTGTTTATTTTAAGAAGTCGACGTCGTTTCCTATAAATGGTTATTTCGTTAGTCTATTGACGGTGTGTGTGTGTGTGTGTTTGTGTTGTGTAACTCGTTCGCGTTTTGCACCTTTGTGTCACGCCGTTCCCTCTATCTCCCCTGGGTGGACCGTTTTGTTTTCGAAAATTTGTATTCGAATTTTTTTAAATTTTACTCTTACGCTGTAGCCGCCAGGCGCCAAAATGCCAGTCTTTCACACGAAAACCATCGAGAGCATATTGGAACCCGTCGCCCAGCAGGTAAGGCGCTGTCTGTCAAGATTACGGATAGTTTATGCCCGGAGTTATTATTTAAGTGTGTATAATATCATTCTGTAGTAAAGTAAAATAGGTAATATAGGAAGGCAGGACGTATGTAGTACCTAGTTGGTCGTTGATATATAGTTGTAGGTCCAAAGATATAGAGCTCGGAATGTTCCGAGTTATAGGACGATAACAACAACAACGACCATCTGCTGTTGATGCTGCTCCTTCTTATCCCAATGCCAACAACACTCCTCGTCATGTGATATTATATGCACAGAGGAGTACCTATATAATACAGACTGTTATTGTTATTATACTTTAATACTCTTCCTCGAGCTTGACCCAATTAAGTATAAAATATTATACCTACCTACCACTCTTATTATTATTATTATTTTTCCTCCTCTTTGATTCACATTCAAGGATGTGTATAATGTACTGTGGACCTGTGCCAATATGTACCATCATTAATGATCATATCGTGTTCATCTTGCTCGTTTATACATTTTTATACGATGATTGATTTACGAGTGCAAAGATCGTCTTGTAAACTTGGCGACTGTAATCGATTATTGTAAATCCATCATTTGAACATTTTTTGGGTTTGTTTAAAAAATGTATAGCTCAATAATGTATTCTTGTCATTCTTGATAGTACCTAGCATTCTTTTTATATAAGTAGCAGATACCAGGTATATAGGTCCTATCAATTAAATTCTAGTACCTATGTACTTAGGTGTTTTTAAAAACAATTTGATGTAAACTACTTATTACAGTATAATAAGGTCGGAAGTTATTATCATAATTAATGGAAATCCATAATATTTATCTATGGGGGGGGGGGATACTTTATTTCCAATAAAATCTACCTAGTTAAAAGTATATATGTACATACTTGCATGTCTACCTATATTTTTTTATAATTATTTGAATGTTAAAGAATTTTTCTAATCTCTGAAATTTGTTTGTGGAATTTTGATAAGAATATTAAAAAGTGCATAATAATAATTGTTAAGATTGTTTAAAGTGTAGGTATATATTTTTTATGAAATGTTTAGTTAGGTAGCGTAGCGGCAGGTAGGTATAGTACCTATTTGATAAGAATATGAGTCATGTGACATTGAACCTATTCATGTAAGTAGGTAGGTACATACTTCCTACATTGAGTATCCTATTTTTGCTTTTTAAAATAGGTACATTAAATTAAAAAATGTATGATACCAATTACTTACAAGGTTACCTATTAGTAAATTGTAGAAATAGGTATTATTTAATACCTATTTGATAAGTAAATAGTAAATAAGTATTTTAGAAATTTAAAACCATATCTATACAGGCCTTCCTGTTGGTTTGTAAGGATTTTTACTTAAATCAAACTAATATAAATGAGATCCTAAATACAGATCTAAATAATATTCCGAGTAATATTCTTATTAGTACCTGGATATTGTTATTTTTTTATACCACAGACCTACCTACTATTGGATCTTATCTATGAAAACAAATATATAATTTTTGTTTAGCTTAGTTAGAACGTATTCTTTTTGAAAAAATTCTAGGAAATAGATATTATGATCGTCATTTTACTAAATTCTTGAAATATTATAACCCCCAAAACATTTTTAAAATGTTAAGTGTTGTTTTCCTATTAACCAAAAATAACCATGTTAGTCAATAAATATAGTAAAAAGTACATACTAAAGATGAGCAGTGAATAATATATTCGACTGTTGTTTCTAAACTATAGCTGATAACTAGGTAGTGTAACTAATTCGATTAGTAGGTAGGGGAATCTTGGCTTCTGATTAATTACGGTATAAATTATCATAAAAATATGACATTCATTAGGTAGGTAATATAAATATCCTATTATATTAACATTTAATAAAATCCAAAATGAAGTACTTAACTATTTTTTGACATCAAAACTATTCTTTATAACTTGATAGAACATACATGTGCCTATAATATGGTATAGTATAAAATAGGTACTAAATAAAATACATATTATACGTAGGTAGGTACCTAATACTATTAATTATATATGTAATAATATATAATCAATGCTAATACCTATAATATGTACCTACCTATAATATATTTATTTATTTATTTTATATTTCAACGCTTAACGGCAATTTACAAAGATAATACATAATGAAAGATAATGAATATATAAAGACAATCTAGATACAAGAGCAAAACTCAAGTTATGTAAGAGTTGTGGTACAAATAAGTATTAAACAGCATAAACAATTTTCACAAATAAACACAGAAAATATTGCCTGGTCCTGTACTAAGATTTCCCCTTTATGTCGGTTATTAAGACTAAAATTATAACAGACTAGTGTCAAAATTTATTAGACGCATTGCTCTTTGGATTGGGTCATTACATAAATAATTGGTTCTTTATTAAATAAATATTTGGCGTGTTAATTTTGAAGATTAGATTATTTCAAGATTCAAGCCATGGTACATTGAGACAAAATGAGTACAAATGAGACTTTATTAAGTAGGCGGTTAGCGTCAATCTTACCGTGAACTAAGTTAACTATAAAATTTGGGTCTAACATTTTTCTTCTTAAATCCAGGTTAGATAAGTTCAAAGATTCTAAGACTTGTGTGTACTCATATGGAGGATAAGTAATATTTAGAACATAACTTGCGTAAGAAAGAAAACGTTTTTGAACCTTTTCGATTTTCTGAGTCTTTTTGCCTATAGGGGAACCATATTACAGATCCGTATTCTAAGGTTGATCGCACTAATGAGATATATAACATTTTAAGATAATTAGCTTGGTCAAAATCTGATGTATTACGACAAATAAAACCTAGGGTACGTAATGCCTTACAGGTATATATAATCCTGTATTTTATATGTTTTATACATTAGGTATATTACTCTACATTTTATCATCCCTGGAATATAATATTTGATAGCTATTGTAGTAATGATAATATTTCTATCTCTAAAAATGAAAGTTTTTTTAAATTTTATAGATAGCTATTTTATTTATGTATACTAATTTTGATTCATTATTAATGACTTGTTTATTTGGAATCTGGTTTGAAACTACTATTATCTTAGTAAATTGATAGGTACATTATTTGTATTTGAAAAAAATGAATAACTAGATAATAATTAGTACCTACTAGGTTAGTAGATAGGTAGTTATTTTTTTTAAGCAGATGTCATTCAACATTAAATTTATCTACTTTTGCATTAATATCTACGTCATATAGATAACTATATCATAAATATATTTATTCAATATTTTGGTTATAAAAATGACAAAAAAAACCAGATGCAATTGGGTATATATATTATGATGCACTAATTAAAATTTTTTATTTGGTATAGAGTATAAAAATTATTATATTCATACAGATATTTTAGTTGTATAATAAATTGAAATAGAATTTCATAATTAAATATAACTATGACATAATATTTTTTAGAAAAGTTGACTTCTGGAAATGTAGTAAATATATATTTAAAATATATCATTACATAATATGTACCTAGGTACCTATCTATTTCAAACTCAAGTTTCAGGTAAACATTTCTGTTTCTTCGAATTAAAGGGGCCAAAGAAAGAAGTACATACAGATAATTTAGTTTATCATTTAACTACTCTATTTTTATAACTAGCAGTTGGGATAAAAAAATTACTATTTTTAGAATAGAACATAATACATATAGATTCCATATGATTCGGCAACACTCAATATTTAAGTGAATTATTAGTAGGTTTACAGTACATTAATAGTTTATTACTTAAAAGGTACAATTGTTTATCATAAAAATATGTTCTAGTGTAAATTTGTGAATTTGATTTTAAAGTTTACTTTTAAATTTAAGAAATTATTTCAAAAAATATTAAATAGGGTAGGTACCTACATACATTTTTTAATTTTATTAATTAAATTGTAATTGTTAATTTTAGGTATCTAGATTGGTAATTTTACATGAAGATGCTGAAGATGGAAGTGCAATGCCGGACTTGGAAAAGCCGGTTCAAGCTGTTAGTCGTGCAGTTATGAATCTAATCAAAGTGGGCAAAGAAACTATAAACAGTAGTGATGATCCCATACTTAAACAAGATCTTCCTTCAGCTCTTTATCGAGTTGAAGGTGCATCACGTCTACTTGAAGAAGCTTCAGCTATGTTAAAACAAGATCCATATAGTGGTCCAGCCCGTAGAAAACTGATAGAAGGATCTAGAGGAATCTTACAGGGCACTTCATCTTTGTTATTGTGTTTTGATGAATCTGAAGTTCGAAAAATTATTAGAGAATGTAAAAAAGTTTTGGATTATTTAGCTGTTGCTGAAGTTATTGAGAGCATGGAAGACTTAGTGCAGTTCCTTAAAGACTTAAGTCCTTGTTTAAGTAAAGTATGTTGATTTTTTTTTCAAGTATAATAAGACATAATTAATTCAATTTTTTTTAGGTTTCTCGAGAAGTTGGAGCCCGTGAAAAAGAACTTACTCATCAAGTTCATCGAGATATACTTGTTCGATGTCTTGATCAGGTGAAAACATTAGCGCCAATACTCATTTGTAGCATGAAAATTTATATTCATATTCTTTCAGAAGGTAAATATACAAAAATTAAAATTGTGATTTATATTGTTAATTGAAAAATTAATGGTAAAAATAATTTTAGGAGGTAAGGGTGCTGCCGAAGCAGCTGAGAATAGGGATTATCTCACTAGCCGAATGACAGGAGAACTATTAGAAATAATAAGAGTTTTACAGTTAACTACTTATGATGAAGATGAATGGGAAGCTGATAACATTACAGTAATGAGAAAAGCTCTTAATATAATTGAAGGCAAAGTGAATACTGCCCATGATTGGTTACAAGTAAATTTTATTATTACAAGAAGGTTTGGTAAACATTTTAATTGTATTTATTTTTAGGAACCATTGTCTATGCCTGGTGGTTTAGGTGAAAAATCTATTCGTCATCTACTTGAACAATGTCATTTAATATCAGAGCGCTGTTCACCTAAAGTACGAGAGCCAATACAGAAATTATGTTCAGAAATCAATACTATGACTGATGCACTTTGTGAACTACGACATGATGGAAAAGGTGCTACTGCTCAAGCAGAAAGTTTATCACGTAGCATTGATGAGCGAATCGGAGAGTTAGTGAAACTGGTAACAAGAGCAGTTAATGACACAGAAAGAAGTGGAGTTGCTGCTAAAGGACAGCAAGTTGCTCATACACTTGGCGGACAATTGGATCAAGCTAGGCAATGGTTGTTACATCCAGAAAGAAACGATAATGGTTTGGGACAAAGAGCCATATTGTTGATTATTGATGAAGCGCATAGGGTATATTATAGAAAATTAATAATAAATATTGTTTGTATAATAAAATATATGAAATATGTTAGGTGGCTGATGGACTTCCTGGTGTTCAAAGAGCAGAAATATTAAATCTCTGTGATGAAGTGGATAACTTATCTCGACAATTAAGTGATTTATGTAGACGAGGTGAAGGAAATTCCCCTCAAGCACAACAAATAGCTCGGTAATTAATATAATTTATTATTTGTTATTTGAAAAGTTTTAATTAGAAATATAATTTGTATGATAATGTAATATTATGAATTCTAGAAAATTATCTCATAAATTAGACGAGTTGAAAAAAATGATTCAAGATGCAGTGGTTAGTCGTGTAGTTGAAGATTTTGTTGATATAAATACACCATTAAAACAATTTACTGATGCTGTGCATGTTCCTAAAGGTAAGCATTGGAAAATACATTTATTTCATTTCAGAGTAATGTATATAAGAAATTATACTTTAATTTTAAGGAACTCCTGGCAGAGAAGCAAACTTTGCTGATAGAGCAACTAGATTATCTGAATGGTCCAAACGTGCTGGTCGAACAGGACGACTTGTAGCAGCTACTGGTAGTGGCGGTAAAAAATTATCTGAGGCACTTAATCAAGCTGCTATACAACTTGAATCTCTTGGACCTCAATTAATAAATGGTGGACAAATCAGATCACAATACTCTGATAATAAAGTGGCTGGAGAGCATTTTGATAATTTGTGTTCTCAATATGCTGATACAGCAACACGCATACGAAATCTTTGTGATGAGGCTACAGATTCAGCAACCTTTATTCGACTTTCTGGTTAGTAAAAATAAAATATATTATTATAATTTCATAAATTCATTTTTAAACACTACTAATTTTTAGAGGATCAAATGCGTAAACATGCAAAATTATGTGAGGATGCAATTGCTAGGCATGACCCTAATAAAATGGTAGAGCATACAACCGCTATTGCTCGTTTAGGAAACCGAGTATATCAAGTTGCAAAGCAAGAAGCGGACAATTCTGAAGATCCAGTTTTTCATGCGACATTAAATAGAGCAGCAGATATCTTGCAAACAGCAGTGGCAAGAATGGTTCAAGATGCTAAACCAGTAGCTTTGAATACCAATGATGATCATGCTGTTAAACGTTGGCGAGAGTCTAATAATGTACTTTTGGATGCAGTTCGCGGTGTTCGCGGAGCTATTTCTGTTGTACCAGATTTGTATGAACTTTCTATTGAATCAGAAATTGCTCCACCTCGTCCACCATTACCTGGTGAACAAGCACCTCCCCCAAGACCACCATTACCAGCTGAAACTGATGATGAGGATGAAATGTTTAAACATGCACCATTACCTAATCAACCTATTATGGCCGCAGCTCATGGACTTCATCAAGAAGTGCGACAATGGTCTAGTAAAGATAATAAGATAATTGCTGCTGCCAAGAAAATGGCACTTTTAATGGGTCGATTATCCCAATTGGTCCGTGGACAGACAGGCACTAAACGTGATCTTATTGCTTGTGCTAAAGCAATTGCTGAAGCTTCTGAGGAAGTGACACGTTTAGCCAAAGAATTGGCTAGGGAATGTACTGATAAGAGAATGAGAACTGTAAGTTTATAAATTAATTTAAAATGTTGAAACTTATAAATTAATAATCATAATTCATTTTATTTCAGAACTTGCTTCAAGTATGTGAACGTATACCTACTATTGGTACCCAATTAAAAATTTTATCTACAGTCAAAGCAACTATGTTGGGAGCTCATGGTTCAGAAGAAGACCAAGAAGCTACAGACATGTTGGTGGGTAATGCACAAAACTTGATGCAATCCGTTAAAGAAACTGTAAGAGCAGCCGAAGCAGCTTCGATTAAAATTAGAACCGATACTGGCATACGACTATGTTGGGTCAGACGTCAACCTTGGTATCATTATTAACCTTTCTTGCGCCACAACGTCATGGCCATAAACAGGTGTTCAATATTGTTTAAGTATTTATAAGTTATAACAAATAATTGGTTTAAATCATTTTGGGCACTATATTATACCAGCATTACTCAATTAATTTTGATAGATTTGTTTTAAAGCTTACCAATCTTGTATCGGTTAGGAACTACTTGTAATACTTATTATCTTTATAACCAGTGGTGTTTTGGAAGCATGGCTTATACCCGTTTACTAGTTTACTCTTTTTAGCGTATACCCTGTAAAAATAAAATTATTCAATTTTAGCATGCATTATGGTGATGTATATGCCCTGGTATATTCATTTGAAATTGTAATGCGTAAATAAATCTTCAAAAACAATTGTTAATACACCACTGTTTATAATCAAATTTCTAAAATTGTACTTATTTACATTGTCATTGATGTCTGTATGCAATTCAAAATTTGCTACTTAATGACCCCTGTATTAAACTTTAATAGTTTCTGACTCATTGACAGTTATATTATAATTAATTTATATGAAAAAGAGTCTTTTAAAGTTGATTGTATAATTGAAAAATATTAATTTTTTATGTTTCGGCCATTAAATCATTCCAGCAGGTTGATACGTGCCTTATATTTATATTGGTTAGTGGTGCTTACTATTAAACATTTTTATTGGTATAAGAGTGTTAATCAAATTGACATAATAATCGAGCTTTATTTTAAAATTGAGTTACCTATATAGAGACGCTTCAATCATCGAATTAAACAATTTTATAACAAATTTAAATATTATGCATTATATTTGGCATATTTTAGTTTATTTATGCCTCTAGAGAATTTTATATAGAATAATAGAGGCTTTATATTTATGTTATTATGTATTAATGTGCATAAAATATATAAATCAAAGATCATTGGAAAATTATATTTCAAATGAACAGATTTTTGAATATTATGAATTTGCTAAAAAATATTTTTATTGTAAAATAGGTACGAGATATAATTACTTAACATATTGGCTGACTTGCAGTTGCTGGTAGTCCTATGGTCATATATTTATAGAAGCTACAATACTATTTCATATATTTGGTACATTTATATTTGTAAACGTACATACAAATCATGCCAAATCAATTATATCATAATTGGAAAACAATTTCCTATACAACTATTTTTGAATCTGATTTAGATAATAATAAACATTTTATTTTATTCAAAATTTTTCTAAGACATGTCACTATTACTCTGGTTACACAAAAAAATAAAAGATATGTATTTAATATATATAGATTTATGGATTTGGAATAATATATTGCAGCAGTCAGTGGCCTAATATTCATTGGTACAAATAATTATATATTTAATGATTGCATGTGGTAATATGATAGAGATTTAAATATTATTTTTCATAAATAGTACATTCTTATTTTGTTATTGAACAAAATTAATTTTTGTAAATTTTCTGTTATTTGGTATATAGTATATACAAAGGTATTTAGTGCTTCCATTTTATGATACACTCAGTGTTCATACTAAAATAATTGTAACAAAATAAAATATTTGTTTGTATATATTATATTTATTTAATAAAAAAGCACCGAGCCGCTAATGTAGCAAGATTATATTGTTAATAGTGCCGTATTATGTTTAAATGCATTTTAAAAATTGTATTATTTTTATATATTTATAGTAATGTATTCAATATGTACACTATTATTTATTTTTTGTTATTTATTAAAATGTGTAATCATACAGATGTGTATGGAAATACAAAGTAAAAATCCCAATAAGACTTATATTATTGCTGAATCTGATGTGGCTCAGAAATTTAAATTGTCAGTATCATTTAATAGCTGCCACAATCATTTTTCATGCATTATTTTTTCTAATTTTCACTGTTTAAAATGATTTTACTTGTTATATTGCTTGTAATATGTTTATTTTTAAAAATTACTGTTTAGTATTATTCATAATCAATGGTATTACATGGTGAGTAAATAATGACAAATATTTTATTATTCTATATTCAAAATTAATTCTATGTTTTGATTGACTGTTTCAAAAGGATGTATTTAATAAATGTAGCTGAATCATTGTCGTATACAATTTAGAAAAAGAATGTCTAATGTTTTTTTTATTTGTTAATTTATCACATTTTACTTTTTAGTTTATGATTAACTATAATTAATTGTATTAATTTGTATTTAACGTTCTTCTTGAGTTTTATTATTTATTTTATGTACAACATTTTCTTTCATTAAAAATAACTAACATCGAAAAAATATTTTGCAGTGACTTTTTTGTATGTCATACTTAAAAAAAAAGAATTGATTTTAACTTGTCGTTCATAAAAATGTTGTGTTCAGTTCCTAACTTTCTAGTTTTTCAACGTGTTTTAAACTAAAATTGTACTAGCATATTTATTTATTAATTTATTTATTTCATATTTTGTTTTTAAGTGAATCATATATAAAATTTGTATTAATATAGTTGGTGCTAATAAATTATTTCTATTAAGAATGCATTATATCGTACAAATGTTTGTAATTTTTATTTATTGTCTTTTATACATCCTATATTTATTTTTAATTATATATAATATATAATAGAAACTGGTAAAAAATTTAAAATTATCGTATTGACAGATACATCATTGAAAAAATATTAAATAAAAATTAATTTAGTTTTTAATTAAACAATATAGGAACGCTTAGGGTTTTTTTATAATTTAATATACCTAGCTAATTAATTTTATTATAAATACAAATGATTTTTTGTTTTAGCTGTATAGTTATATAGTTAGGTACTAAAATAAATGATAAAAATTGAGATTTGATTTATTATCCAAATTAATAGTAAATTTTAAAAAAATCTTTATTTTAAGTTTATCAATAACATATAACTTAGAGATATATGGAGATAGAGATACTATAGTCTTAATTATGAACACTGGAATAAGGACACCGATTGTCAATGTATGCTGTTTGGAAAATTGGGATAGACTTTGTTCCTTGACATACCAGCTGGTTTAATTATATTGGTTTCATAATCAATAGTTGATTAAAAAAAAGAAATTAAATTTATAATTATTTCATTTTATAAAACCAACTAATTCTAATGTGAACAAAAAAATATTTAATAAAATGGTTAGGTATATTGAAAATCATGTTCTCTTTAGTTTATATTCATATTTTATTTACAAATATCAACTACATTTTTGTTGTTTTCAATGCAAAAGTAGGTATGCCTACTATCTTAAGAGAACGCTATATTAATCATTTTTAAAGGGTTGTGTCATGTGTGTAGGCATTTTCTTAAGTTTTTGGAATAATGAAAGTTCAACAATTAAAATTTTTTAAAAATAGTCTCACATCTGTATTCAGTGGTGTAGGAACTATTTTTCACGTGGGGGGGGGAAACAAATTGAGTCTTATATACTTTCTTAGTATGTAATACATAAAAACTCACTAATATGTTTAAATATATAAGTACAATAATTATATAAAATGTCTGGCCGATAGGTTAGGTTAGGTTAGGTAGAGAAGGCGAAGGAGAAGAAGAAGAATTATATAAAATGTCTAAGAAAGTGTGAAACCAATATAAAAATATACCTAATACTTCATAGTTTTTTTCTTTTAAGCTCATATAGGACATATATATATATATATATATATATTTATATTATGTAGTATGTATATCATTTACTTAAAATGTAGGTATATATATATGTTGTGGTAACATATTTACGAAGCTAATAATTAATAAAAAGGAATAACTACAAACAAAAATCTGTGTACCTACTTGAGACTGACATCTGTACAATATTAATAACTAATCTTTATGCTACATCTTTGGAACAAAATAATATTATTAGTAAAATATAAATTTATTTACTACTTTAATGGAATAAATTATCTAATATAATAGTCTTTTTATTTGATAAAATATTGTTCATATTTATAATTAATTTTTATTAAAAAAAACAGCATAAAAATAAATGAAGTACCTACTTACCTATAAAATAAAAATATGTGAAAACATCATTAGAACAAAAACCTTTTTTAAAACAATGAGAAAGCCTTAATAAATATTAGTGTGAAAATTTGAATAAAAATAATTACTAGAAACAACTTAAAAATTATTATACAAAGGCAGGGTAACATTATTATTATTTATACAAGAAAAATGTTATAGAGTATATAAAAACATTCAATTTAGTACTAAGAAACAATATTTTCAAATGTTGATTTTCTTTCTGATGTTCTTGTAACAAATTTTAGGGCAATTGCTTTAAAATCAATATTTGCTGTTATAGATTTATGGACATGTAAAATCATTAGACGAGTTAATCTCTTTTGTGTCATAGTGAATCTCAAATAAGTTTTTAGTCTTCTCAATGCACTAAATGAGCGTTCAGCAGTTGCTGGAATGGTTAATATTAATTTAATAAGTTTAGTTACTTCAGAAAACAAAGAATCTTTTACATTTAAATATTATTTTCCTAAACTATTAATAATATCTGAAATACTTGTGCTACTAGATACCTACTATTGAAGGCAACATAAGCTGTGCATGAAGTTTATTAATATCAAAGTTTTCACTCATGTCATTCAAGCAATTAGTAAGTTCTTGATGAGATTTTATTGAATTTTGATCTACAAGTATATTTAACCAAGTTTTTTAGGCCTTGTTGATCGATATGTATATCAACTTCATTAGTTAAAAAATCAATTATCTCAAACATATGTTTGCTATCTCACACTTAGATGTTAATTTTGATTTATGAACATTTCGGAGGAAAATCATTAAGAATAAGCTTTAAGATTCTAAGCGAAGTGAAAATTACATTGATGTTTTTTTTTTTTAGTTTTTTCCATGTTTGTACTCAAAAATTCTATTAGAAGAGGTTAGTGCTCCAATTATTACATGTTTACCCTGTTTCCGGTTAAAAATGTCATCTAAGTACTTTAGACAGGTCAATTTTCGATTTTTTTAAATTTTTCGACCAACGCGTAAGAAAATACAACCAAAAAATCAAGGAAAAACGGTAAAAGCACAATTTTGTTAAAATCGAATATGGTAATTTCGTTGTATTTCCGTAAACAATGCTTCTGAAATCTTGAAATGTATTAGTGTATATTAACGTAAAAAAATATCAACATTATTTTCCCGATTTTGGGCTATTTATTGGAATTTTGAAGTTTTTTCTCTATAAATGATAAAAGAATGACCTAATTTTAAAGTTTTAAGGACTTAAAAATTGTATAAAATGTTAAAAGTACTTCATTCTACCTATACTTATTAAAAAATCTCAAATATCAGTAAATAATTAAGTTAATAGGTACGCATTAAAATTTTTCAACAACATGTATTATTTTGGTAAAGGTACTTGTATGTGTTCGATATTACAGAAAAATGCGTCTATAGACTTGAATCTTCACCAAAAACTTATACGAGTACAAAATGAATGTGAACATTTTTTTAAAAATTATTTTCCTAATTTTGAGCTATTTATAGATAGCAATTAAAATTTTTTTACATAAAGTTGTTAATTCTAGTACCCACATTAATACCATTGATTAAATATACTTATATATTTAATCAATTTTAATATTCATAACTTGAGGCGGTATTCCACGTTCACCGTGTACCGTGTACTGTGTACAGTCCGTGCATATCATATCATATGTATCATTACAAGATACGATAGTAACCGTAGTTTATTAACCATTTCAATTAAACACCAACCTAACATTTTTATAAATTGGACAACCTGTATAATTGATATTCTCCGTTTTCAAAAATTTCAAATGTTTATTTTTATATAAAATTTAATTTCATGTGCATTGTGCTCACTATATTATATAATAAGATTCTGATATAGATAAAAATTCTTATCATAATAATTGGACTTTTAGATTCTGAGCGTAGCGAGGGAGCTAGTGGTTTTACAATAATGTGTTTTTTTTTCTCTCTGTTAACAAATTTACTACCAGAAGGAGTGCTCCGATCTATACAAGCTTACATGGTTTCCGGTAGAAAATTTCATCTAGTTGGTACATTAGAGAGGGTACATTTTGCGATTTTTTCAATAGTTTTTTGATGCGTAAGGAAAGACTACCAAGAATTGATGAAAAAACGGTAAATTTACGGTTTCGTCAAATCTATAATTTTAATTTCTTCATAATTTGGAAAATAAAGACTTGAAAATCTTGAATTTTTTATCCAATATTTAATTTAGTAATCTATTTACGGTGATTAAGTTTTTTTTAGATTTTTTTGCAATTTTGGGCTATTTATAGACATTTTAGTTTTCGAGGTTTCTAAGTTCTAAAAGGGGTAATTTTCGGTTTTAAGTTCTGAAAAATGTATACAGCGTTAAATATATGTTATTCTAACTAAATTCAAAAAATATTAAAAATCCGTATTCACAATTTTTTTTTATAGTCATTTTAATTTTTTCGACAAAATTATCAAATTTGAGGTATTTAAGTCCAAATAGTTGGTAAAATGAGATTTTAAAACCTGAAAAAATGTAATATAACGTTAGTCATGCATTAATTTAACTAAATTTATATAATATTATGTTCGTTTTCAATATTATATGTCATAAACTGAACATTCAATAAAATATACTGTATAATATTATGTAGTAATAACTGTACCTACGTGAAACTGAGCTATTATAAATATATCATATTACATTTTAAAATATGCATAAGGTCACACTAAATCATATTTATTTCTACATTTTATCTTCAATTTAATGTTAAACATAGGTAGGTACTGAGTAGGTATATAATTAATATTAAGAGTTATGTATACTACACCGAAGCTACGCTCAGAATCGATTTATTGAATGCAATGATTTGTCATTGCTTTCAAATGCAATACATCCACCAAGAGTATCCTGCCCAGTAGCGAAGTGCATCCACCCATACTGACACCCGACGAGCGAAGTGCTTCCACCCCCTACTGACTGGCTTTTTTTTGATAACTGATAACATAACCCGATAACCACACGGGTCAAAAGTTGAGAATTGTTCATCTTTGTGGTATCCAAGTTTATATATTGGTAGACACAGTTAACCATAATGGTATACCACAAGTTACCGAGTGGTTCAACCAATCAGAGAGCTATATTGTATGAACGGCAGATACACGGAGAGCGTGGAATATCGCCTTTATACGTAATATGCATCGAAGTGTCACTCAGAATCGTTTTATGGAAAGAAATGATTTATTATTGCTTTCAATAATTCAATGTATCCACCACCTGTAGTATTTTACCCAACGAGTGAAGTGTGTCCACCACTCCCTACTGACTGGCTTTTTTTAGTGGTTTTATTTTATTTGTCGGATTTCAAAAATTTTGGGAAGAAATACCTAGAACCACCAAAAATTCAAAAAGTTGTAACGACGGCCCTGATAATTATTGCTTGATAAGATATATTTGTATTTGATTAGGATATCAGGCTGCATACTCTGCATGCCCTATGCGTCCGCTTATGATTTGTTCATTGTTGACGAGTTGCAAAAAAAAAAAAAAACAACAACAACAAGAAAAAAATATATGCATTTAAAACGGATTTCGTAAAACTTTATGGCAATATGGCGTAAACATTTTCAACGCGTATTGATTTGAATTCGTTGAATAGCAGTTATGTACCTGATCTGCTAGAATAATACGAAGTATAAATTGTGATTAGTAAGCACTTACCGAGTTGGTATAATAATATTAAATAGTTCATAAAACGCGTGCTCAAAAAGTTTTTGAAAGTCTTGTACTAGTGGAGTAAAATGTTTTAAAGCTTTTTACGCCACTATACATGTTGGTTGGTTTATTGCAGTACAGCAGTCTTGGTAGATATTATTGTAAAAACAAAATTGTGATTTGCATAGAATAATACAACAATAAATTAAAATATTGGAAAATAAGTTAGCGGCAGTTCATTTATGGTGGGGAGGAGGGTGAATAGGAATATTTATGAGCGAATTATGAATTAATGGAATAAAGATAATAATCAGTGTTGTAATAAACTAGTAAAATATCTTAGGTCACGCGTATATTGGAGAGCGTGGAACGTCAGCGTCACAAATTGAATATGTTCGAATTTTCACGCTCGACGCTCACGAAATTATATTTGGCGGTCGCAAATAGTAGTGTAGTAGATCTCTTCCTACGAGTACAATTTATTTATTATTAATATAGGTAAATATAGATAGGTACCATACGGACTCATATACGGACATTATGGATTATTATTAGAAATAATTCTAGGAACTATATGATAACTAATGATACTTGACGTATGCTTTCGTACCGTCATTTGGTTTCGAATATTTTAAGAGAAAACTGCGTACTTATATATGTCAAAACGGAGTTTTTTCCTTATTTATATACGTTGACTAATTTTGTTAAAATAAAAGTTTAATTATCGGCGATTGTATGTTTTTCTCTAACACTCACGTGACATAGCAATTTAGACATTTTAGACCATTACTACATTACTATTTCCAACTTGCCGATGGATCCAGTGGCGTATTTACGGGGGGGGGGGATTTGGGGGATAGATCCCCCCCTTGCACTTCGACTTTTAATTTTTTTATGGAAATATATAGTGAAATGAAAAAATATATGCCTACCCATATAGCACATGAAGTCTCAATAACATTACAGCGATAATAAAATTGTTACCAGTACCTATGTTACATATGGTACATTGTGTACATGTTACAGTAACATACGAAAAATGTCCTCTTTCATTACATAATTTTGTAATATTATTATATGGTTAAATAAATAACGTTATAGAAATGTAGTTTATAAATTACTGGATTATTATTGATATGTTATATTATGAATATGGAATATTCTATTAATGTATAAAATATATAACAATTGTTTTAGCAATAAAACACATTAGGTAATATATATATATATATATATATTTCTAGATATTATTGAAATATAAATCAGATATTATATATATATTATAAAGAAGTTATACAATAATATATTGCATATATTAATCGAGATAAATATAATACAACCAGGATTCTGTAACATAATCTTTATTTTTTATTTTTGTTTGTATATTCTAATAAAAATATTTTACATGCGAAAAAAAATAATAAAACAACTCGTGTATACATGCAAAAAAAAATTTATAATAAACACAATGTCGCGTACATGCAAAAAAAAAATTATAATAAATACACATCTCGTGTACAAAAAAAAAAAAAAATTATAATAATAATAAAACATAATGCTCTGATCTACCACTTATAACCATCAGCAGATTTTATAGTTCGATCATCATCATCCATCACACTTCCGTCGCTTGAATTCAGTAACTGCATAGCTGCATTTAATGATTGTCGTTGAAGTAATTTTTTTATCTCTTTTTTTTGGAGTTTTCTGAAAACAAGAAATACATAATATATTATAATGTAATGTTATTTAGATTAAATAATTTAGTATTATGCAAATTAATTTATCATATATACATATATATATATATATATATATATAAGAAATATACAGTGTTGGGTAGTAACGTATGTAACGGACGTTACTCGTTACTGTAACGTAGTTACTTTATCGAGTAACGTTATGGTAACTTCGTTATTTAATTTTTTTAGTAACGTAAGAGTAACTATACGTTAGTTATCTGTAAGTAACTTTGTAAAATAACGCGTTAGAATTATTTATAAATAAAAAATAAAATTCATTCAAACAAATTCGTTTAAAATTGAAGATGGCCCATAATATCTGCGAAAAGCAAATATTTTAACAATTGTATGATTTTATATAATAAATATAAGGAGTAGGCATGATATTGAATTTTATAATATTCGACTGACGATTATCAGAAATTTTTTTTAATATTTTTGACATTTTATTTTATTATTTTCATTTTTACATATTTCAAATGTTGAAAGTAACGTCATTGTAACTAGTTACTTTTGAATTAAAAAAGTAATGTAACGCTATTACTTTTGTATTTAGGTAACGAAAAAGTAATCTATAGTTACCATAGATATATAATAATACTAGATAGCCGTCTTCTTATTATCAGTGAAGCCGACGCCATATGCAATGTAGGCACAATCGGTAAACAAACGTTATCAAACTGCGATTGATTATATTTAATTATA
>JAIPRL010007076.1:0-24838 GCA_025469235.1 Pemphigus obesinymphae
TCTTCATTTTTTTCATGTTTAACAGCGTACCCCTTAATTTATTTATCAGGGAACGCAAGGGACGCAGTGTTTGTTTTAATTTTTATTTAACATTTTTAAAAATTATAATTTTTTTTTTGGAAAAATCGTGAAATTACGAAAATAAATGTTTTTTTGTCCTTATCGCATAATAAGTTTTTGATAAAAAACCTGATATAAAATGTTGAATAGTTGTTCTTATTAAATCATATTGGCCTATCATATAGGTAATAAATAATCTTCATTATCCGTGAATGACTAAAGCCTAAAAGGCTGGCGAAATCAATGCGACACCAATAAACTTAATTTCGGTGTACATTGTCAACTTTCTTGATTATTCATTTAAAAGGAAAAGTGTTAAATCATTTTATAAGAGGAATGCTTAAACTATGCTATCTTGAAAATATGTAACCCAATAATGATGTAAAAAATTTTGGATTTTTCTATTTTATCCATGTTATATAATAATCTAAAATGTTTTTAAAAATGTCTCTTGGTTAAGAAACTTTGGATAGGTGGTGTGGGGGACGAAGTCCTCCACGGCTTACTTTTTCTTTAATGATATGTTCCGGAACGCAGATTTTTTAACTAAGCTCAGGGTCCGTCTTTATTTTTTTTTCCACTACAACCACTGATAATAAATAAGGAGTTTTATTCAAAAAAAGTGATACTTCAAAGCAGTACTGCAATAAAAATTGTGCGTACCAATAATGAATATAAATTAAAAGAAAATGTTGAACATATAGATTATGCTCGTAAACGATATGAGGATCCAATACTAAAACTTAAAAGAAAACATTTTGAACGCCAGTAAAAAAGAATATGAGGACTCGATATTTATTTATAGAGATGATACTCAATGCTAGTAAAAAAGACAATTTAAACTACGAAAGTTTCCCTCGTTTAAAACACATCAAATAACCGTATACGTAAATACATGAAATACCGCAGAGCTCCATCGGACTACTGTCACAATCCTATGTAAACAATACAAACAAATAAGTTTCAAAGGCATTATAAATTAAACTAGAGTATTTTCATACGGGCTTGCTGAAAGAGAACGATTAAATTAATTTAGACAATGCTGAGATACACTTGTAATCAGAATACCTATGAAAACACATTCAAGGCCTTTCAGAGACATATTCATCATGTATTCGATTATTTTGATTTCCTAGTTATGTTAAAAAAGTTCAACCCGATATTCTCAGAAGAATCTATATCGTTAAAATTTGTACAAGTTGTCCATCACATATAAGACAATCGAAAATTAATTCATTATACTTTAGTAACGGATGCACAATGAATGATGTACCAAAAACTATTTCATCATTATACCAAATTGAGAAACAAATGGTATCACTGAATCATTGCTGTTCATGAAAATATTCAAATGTCCTCGCAGTGTTAGACAGTTAAAACTCAAAGGTCCAGTTATAAATGTATCAACAAATCTCATTAAAACTACATCTATTTCACGGAAAATTTATCTACAATTAAAATTAGAGCCCTAGCTATTTTCAATAAAAATGTAAGTTGTATATGTGTCTTCACTCACCTTTTCCCTATATTACCAAAAATTAATAAAATAAAATCATGTTTATTGTTTTATTTAAAAATTCTACCGGAATTACTAAAGATTACGATAGTCCATCGTTTCAACAAAAGTTTATTTTATTGTTTTATATTTTAAGTAAGCTGAAATTTAAGAATTCTGCTATTTTTATACATAAAATGCTAACTTCAAATACCGTTTTTTCACGAAAAAAAAAACAGTGCTATTTATTCTTCAGTCGGTTTGAGGTTTTTACGCGTTTCGTTCCTCTGCGTTTTCGCCTTTTCTTCGAGCTTTCGAAACCGAGAAGAAAATATAACACGTTTCCCAATTCGCCACATAGCGTTTTCCCGCCCTGTCGTATCATCACTCCACATTTCCGAAATCGGCTTTTGCATATCTTTTCCGACGGTTTTCGACGCCCCGAAAGTCGGATTCACGATTCCTGGCCGTTTTAACGTCCAACTGCACTTTATCATAGCAATTAGGCACCTTAGTGGTATAGCAGGAGGTCAATATCGGTGAATATATTGCGCCCATTGTGAATTTCTGATCTGCAGAGATTTTTTTTTAAATCTAGTCATTACAGTACAATGGGTGCCCCAATGTGTATATATAAAATGACTATTTACCAAGTTTTATGGAAAATGATGGCTTCAAAGTAGTGCCGAGTATTCATTTTACCAGTCTGCAGTAATCCGGATTAAAATATATATAATTCGGATTCTGAATAAAATTCCAGGGTCGCCGGAACAATGTGGTCAATGGAGATAGTTGCCACCACAAGAACAATTATGTTGGGAGCATAGCCCCCACGACTAAATGACCTAATCTGCGGCGATCCTCTTTATGTATTTTATGGGACAGCTTAAATTAACATTTTTTTAAAAGATTTAATGATTTCCTACACCGTAAATAATTTTAAATCCAGCCGTTTTAAAGTATACGCATGTTCGTTTATACATATTCGTTCCGTCTCTGATGTGCCGGTCCGTTTCGTCACCGACGTTTAATCGTTTTTATTCGAGGGATTATTCAACGGGTGATTCACATTGGGCCGACTCTCGCCGACCGTTCCGTATCGATACGACAAAATATGCGTTATTATTCAATAGTGTTATGCAACTGTGTCTGTGCGATGACGCTGACCATCGGTTGTGAATTATAACATAAAATACCATTGATAATAATTAATTTTCCTTGTCTGTACGGAACGGGGCAGGCCCGTGCCGGTCCCCTGTGACTCGTCCTTAAAGGTATATTTACACATGTCCGTACCGTCTGGTTAAGTTGGGTTGGATTTAGGGACACTTTGGGTGAAACAGAGTCCCTATTTTCGTCGGTTTAAATGAAAAAAATTTAGATTCTATTAGGTACTATATTTTTCGATAGGCATACTTAGTACTCATTTATTTATTATAATTTCAACGCCTCGAGGGCATACAGTATAGACTATGATTGAAAATACTTGTAAAAGATTATAATTTATATGTATAAATTATTAATAATAGATGAAAGTGTGTCGAAAAATAAATCTACATTTTTAATATACGATTAACACGTACGACATGCATGATCAAGAGAGTCTGCATGGTCATAATTATGTATATGACACTTATTTTTAAAAATTCCAAGGTAAGTATCTTTAATTATACGAGGGAACAGATAAAGGAATCTTTGAGAGTAAGTCTGAGATCATTAAATAATTAAAATGTAATAGAAATATCAAACTCAACACGTCTCTCAGTGAGAAATTTTAAATATATTATTACGAAATGATACTAGTTTTAAAAATATATACTGAACTTTATTAATACGTTCAATAATTGTGACTTGGTATGGAAACCAAATTCTATATATATATATATATATATATATAGAAAGAGAGAGAGAGTAGTTAACGAGCGTATACTATAGTGAAACCTGTAGTATTACAATTTATAAAACCAAGAATTTTCATGGATTTGCAACAAACTAAATCTATATGGTTATCAAAAAAATAAGTCAAAAGAAAATATTACTCCTAAGTCTTAAGTCTTAGAAGTAGAAAGATAATGCAACTGAGAAAAAGAAATATAATTTTGTAAGCACCATTGGAAAAAATAATTTAAACACTTTTCAAGGTCAACACTATCAGAAATATTTTTTTTAATATTAAATATTTTCAGGTTATCAGATATTAGCAAAATCATTAATAAATACATTGAACAGCCATGAAGAAAAATGCCCTAAATTAGTCTTGTGGGACACCAGAAGATACAAATGTTGGTGAAGAAAAATAACTATGGATTTTAACAATTTGCATTTGGGACGTGACATACAAATTAAATCAAGATATCAAAGGATCGGAAACACCAATATATTTTAATTTATTTATAAGAGTAATATGATTGACACTGTCAAATGATTTTTAAGATCCGTTTAAATAACATTTCGAGTAGAAAATAATAAAAAGTAACTAAGTATGTATTAGTGTAGACCTACCCAGAATAAATCTACGTTGTTCATTTATGAAAATATTAATTTTAGAAGCTAATAATTTTTTAAAAAAACTTGGGATTTTCGGATAAAATTGAAATAGGTCTATAGTTTTCAATATTTGAACTATTAGGTACCTGATTTAAGAATTAGTTATACGTATATAGCTCGATTTCCACACATCAAGACAAGTGTTGGAATATAGTGATAATTTAAATAGTAAATAATGAGGTATAGTTAATAAGGTGGCGTTCGAGTATTTTTTCTGGAATTATCGAGGTACTTATTGCACTTATACGGCATTAAATAATTAACCAAAATGATTCGCAATATCTTGACCAGTACTAGCAGAAATAGTATTAAGATCAATCGTTTGCGGAATATAATTTTCTTGTTTTTTAGTTCCAAAAATATGATTATGATATATATAAATATTATATACCTACCTATTGTAATGTATACATTAACTGTGTGTCTCAATTCTCAACAGTCATGCTAAGTTTTGAACACTACATTTATTTTAAATTTTGAATTTGGTTTAATCCGTTAATCTTTACCCTCCGAAAACTTTACCCTTACATCGATCAGAGCACATTTTTTATAATTAAAATAATTATTTGAAAATTCACGATGATAAAATTGTTAATTTTTTTTATTTTTCTCATAAAAATTACTAAAATTGAAAAATTTCTCCGATCGACACAAAGTACACTACTATTAATGATTTTATCTTTTTTCAAAACAGTAATAAAAGCGCTGAAAATTACCACATTTTTGTTAGGCACTGAGATCGTTTGGTGGAAAATTGGTAGGCGTTTGCAAGGGCCTTAAAGAGGAACTAAATATAATGTGTTAATTATTGGTGGAAGGGTTTTTAGGTGGGTAAAGGGGAGTGAAACTACCCATTACTTCGTTAGTGCATCCTCCTTCTCAAGACAAATTCCTAATCATGTAACTGCATCATAGGTACATATACACTGCAGAGAAATTGTTTAATGTCATTATAAATTAATTATCCATTATGAGAACGCTACACACACGTTCGTTGTCTCTTTCTTACATACGCATAACATAGTAAATCTACATACAGTATTCTTACTACATTTTATTAATAATTAATATTAGAGTAAATTTATCTATTATTAAATTTGTCAAGGAAAACATAAAATATGCTCTAGCGTGAAATTTTTTTTTCTTAATTGTATTTGATGATGACTTTTTAGAATTTGAAGAAATTCATAGTCCAAATACCATTTTAAATAATACAGCAAACATTTTACAAGAATATACATTATTTCCTAAAATTTAATAAATATTTTTTGGAAGAATTACAAAATAAAGATAAATAATATTTATTAGATTTTTTATATATATATATATATAATTTTTTTACTTATTAACTTTTTTAGCAAGTTTTTTCTAACTCAGTTGGTATTTTAATCAACCAACTTATAATTTAACTAAGTCACTATATATCATGAACTTTTCAAGTAACTTATATATGCAACTACCTAGTTAGTTTTTTTTGTCAATATTCTAGCTTTAACTAGGTAGTTAGAAATTGTGACTAACTTGCCCAGGCTTGGTATTTTTAAACAAGTTATAAGTAATTAAATAACTCATTTTTTTGAACGAATAAAACTAGTTTTAAAAATTAAATAAAAAAAAATATATATCCACGTTAGCGCAGCATAGTTTATGTTCTCCTCTACAAGTGTGATAATAAGAAAATTTACTCATCATATATCAATTATGCATAAACTGTAGTAAGAATGCGGTACGTATATTTGCAATTTTATGTGTATATGTTAGACAGAGACGACGACAAACGTATGCGTAGCGTCCTCTTAAGTATGAAAAAAAATTCCGATTTAGGCTATATACATATAACGAATAATATTATATATAATATGTATATTTGGAAATTTTCAGGACACGTGGTGGGAGTCGATGAAACGCCGCTGCGGTTACCTGCATGTCTCCGTTTCATCTCACATACAGTGCAATGTAAATAAACATATTATTATCTATAATTTATGTGCACTATCAATATGTGTGTGTACATTGGAATTGAATGAGTGAAATAACAAAATGCATCTCTTGTTGTCATCGATTACACATTTATGTACATAATCGATTTAATTTACCGTTAATGTATATTTTACAATAAATGGTGCACAAGTTATAATATACAGATATTATAGATATAAACAACCATTCTGGCTGTTATTATTCAGATAGGTATACGTACGTGTTTTCGTAAAATAATAATTGATTTTCTTCACTTAATAAATAATATATGGTATACGCCGTCAACAACGTTTTGGCAGTAGAAATTAAATAATTCGTCAAGGTGATTTCTGTTCGTCCATAATCATTAAACGATAACAGCGTGCGTTGCCCTAACACGCTGCCGCATTTCGATATTTGAGTATTAAAATTATCAGCTATATAGTATTGTATGGTTTTTTTTTTTTTTTGTTGTTGTTCTGCACGTCGAAAAATCAATTTTATACACTTCGGCCCCGACCGGGCGAAAACCATTTTCTCCCGTACGTGTGTCGTACGGTAACGGTACGGACCTCAGCACTCGCGGTTACAAATTTTATCAAAATTTACCTGTACGGCTGTACAGCATAAACGGTTTTCAGTATTTTTATTTTTATTTATTTTTTTCTATGGTTGTACAAAATGGGTATAAATAGTACTAATAATAAATAGGTACTTGTATAACATTTGTATACCTACCGTTTATTTTATACCTTTTGACAGCCCCTAAAATTGTGTTTAGTTATTAGTAAGTACGACACACCTTGTACAGTACGAATAGGTATTTAATGTGCGTAGTACGAAAATAAGTAAGTGTGTCAAGGAAAATATCTGCAGCGGGCTGATTTTAAGGGGTCTTGTATAGGCAATTCTCACATAATACGAAAAATGTCATGTGTGTGTGTGTGTTGGTGTGTAAATATATATTAGTGCGTGAAGCCCCAATGTCTGCAACTCGTATAATAACATTACCATCATTGCGCATATATCGATAACGTACGCGAACGCACACGCGTTGACGTTTCGTGAATTTTTTCTACATTTTACAAAATTTTAAAGTGTCCATTGTGGCGATTTATCGTATAGTCTGATTTGGATTTGGAAAACACATTACATTTTAATCGACTCTGACTTTTTCAGTTTATGCGTCTAATATTTTAATATTTGGTCAAATAATATTTTGGTAATCTTCAATTTCATAAAATTATTTTAAGGAATAAATAAGAAAAACACTTTGGAAAACGTAAAAATTCGATAAGAATTCGAGTTGTTAACAAATTTAAATATAGGTTTTCAAAATCCATATAGGACTATTCATTCAATCTATGATGTTTTGTAAATTGTTATAAATGAGAAATTTAATGCAAAAGTAAAATATTTTCAATAAAATTTTATAAATTCATAAAAAACAACCACGGTCAAAAATTATATAGTAACAACGGGACTAATTATTATTAATTTTTTTAAATGCATATAAACATTTTTCAATTGTTAGATTTTCATTCACCTTAATATTTTCTAATAATTGCCTAAATATAGAACCAGTTAAAAATGGCCGCGCTGACCATCCCTTTACTCATATGAGTAGATTCTACATTTCTACATATTATATTATTTTGATGAAAAAAATAAAAAAGGTCATTCAAAGAAAAAAACGGATTAAATGTGTAGTACGAAAATCAGAATATTATAAGGGCAGTTTTATAGAAAACTACAAAGCATGTTTGCGACCCGAGGGCTGATAGTTTACGCTGTAACTATACAAAAAAATCAAAAACATATAGTAAATGACAAGCAAATGTGTGCAATTGGCTAGAAATGACAGGTAATATATGAAAATACTTGTAAAAATATGGCACGTAGTCCGATTATAGAAGGTTTTTCGTAAGTATAAAACTGTACAATGATATAATATATTTATAGGTATTAGGTAGGTATAAATATATATACATTATATGTATATAAATATATGATGCAGGATTTATGGTTCGATTTATATATATGTCGATGAAATTAATTGAAAATTAAATTTTAAAAAGGCCAAGGTTACTGTAACAAATATCAAATCAAAAAAACAACGCCACGTATACCTACTAAAATAATATAATATAGTGCGATGTTTTCATTACACACACGATTAAACATAATATATCAATAAAAATTCATGATGTGTTGAATTCAAAAAGAAGAAGAAGTTCGGAAAGTCCACTCTGCGAACGTGCTAAATTCCTGATTTCTAAACGTTTTTAAACAATAAACTATAATTCCATAAACAATTTTTAAAACGATTTATTTAAATCTACTATATTTGTGTATAGAAACCTATAAAACTAACAAAACGAATAAAATTGTACATATTGATATTGATAACCACAGCAACAAATTGTAAAGACAAACAGACAAACGTTAGGAAAAACTACTAAAATATAAATAAAGGTTTTTTTTTAAATTTTCAATTGTCAAATTAAAAATGTCCTTCATAACATGACAACTTATGAATAGTGTTTGTCCTATTGGATAAATAAACATAACGGTAATCGCATAGATATTTTATATTTGGAAACCTAAAAAAGTAATTTAAAATAAAAATCAGCCAAATTTTCGTTTATACAGTGAGAAAAATATATATATGAAATTCGAAATACAATACAAGTTTTAAACTTAACAACAAAGCAATGATGGATGATTTTCTCTATATCCTAAGATATATTATTAAACATTATACATGCATCTAACAACGGCCTGAGGTTGTTGTATTATAGGCTTGGTTTTCAGTTTTGATAGTTGTCATCTTGTCGTAACTTTTACGCCGACTAGTATTTGTACAAGTATAATATGAGTGCCAATACGAAGTTGGCTCTGTAATATTTTACGTAGACCACTAGACCATGAGAATATATCGATAAAAACACGTACAAAACTTGGTCATCTTTTGACTTATATAAAGTTAATAAAATTTTACTTACATAAACTTTATAAAAATAATTGTTTTGGTTAACTCAAAAAATACTCAAAGCTATTCAACCAGTATATCGCTGTAAGTAAGTCCTTGCTTAGTCGTTGTTGAAAAGGTTTCGACATTTATTATGGACCTTTGTTTAGTTTCTACGAACTTTTTAAAATGACCAACAGATGAGGACAAACATTTTTGAGTGGCTTATAGTTAAAATTAAATAAAAAGTAAATTAAGTTAAAAATCAATTTTTATATTAGTAGCAAAAAATTTTAGTTAATGTTAAGTTAATGTCCTTGAAAATTCCTATCAAATTTTCCCCCAACAGCGTTCTTAATTCAATTTTGAAAACCCTTTTGAGCACTTTTTCTATTTTATTATTTTATAATATATATAATATCATTTTATTTAATGAGAAAAATTAATAAAATTTTGAATTTTTAAATATGAAAATAGATTCTGATTGATACAAGGAAAAGTTGTTGATGAATTTTTAAAATCTAACCAATAAAAGTATCCCAAATATTGTCAGGCGTAGAACACACACTTACTATAATAATAAATTACTATTTACATAAAGATAAGTCACACCCGTAGTTGATGAGAAAATATTGGCTATGCATTAATAATTACTAGTGTGCACGGATCTTAAATAAGATTACCTAAAAATAAATAAACCTAAGGTAAGTTAAGTTATTGGTTAAAAAATATTGTATGTTACCATTTACTTTTACTGTCTATATTTTATTCAAGTGAATATAAGTATAAATACTTGTTAAATTTCAATACAGGTGTAATCGGGTGTTTTTGAAATTTTGGAATTTGAAGACATGCAAAGTACGTGTATAAAGATGATCAGTTTTCTTATTATAAATTAATTATTATAGAAGATACATTTATTATATGGTTACTGAGTAAAATATTATTATACATATCAAAATTAAATGATGAGAATTAAGAAGAAATAACAAAATGTATAAAATAAATAAAAATGTATATACGAGTATAGAACGTAGTAAGTTTACATTGTTGTTAAAATTAACTCGTCAAAATGTATTGATAAAAATTACATTTAATTTTTAACTCGTTAATGCTCAGCCTTTTAAACAATTTAGTGCGTTGCCCAAATATACGGTCGTCATTCTGTGCATGCACACTTGTCTGATTCATTGTCTTCGTTATTAAACATAATAATGTCATGTCCGTTGCATACGAAACGTCACAATTTTTCGTTGCGGTTTTTCAGGTCATTAGCGCATGTAAATAAATGTCACTTCAATATAATGTAAGAAATTATGACTAACACTAAATTGATATCGAAGGAATCTGTACAGAGTGTTTCCGTATTTATCGTAAACACATGCTGTAAATCGTAAACCGTGTTGGACGTTTAGTTTGATTTTAGATACTGAGCGGATACCGGAGAAGCTTTATTTTACAATGGTGTTGATTTTTTTTTTTTTTTTTTTTGTGAGCAGCTTTCCGACAGGAGTTGAGTAGGAGATTTGGAGTTTGTATGTTAACGATATAGAAAATGGGTTCTAGTTGGTACTTTGAACATAAAATTTTTCAATTTTTCCAGTGTTTTCCTTAAATCTGAAGAAAAACTATAATACACCTTCTATACGGTATAGGGGGTGTAATTAGCAGACAAATCGTATTGTCAGTCAGCTATTCGTGTTAAGGTCCATGCCCAATGCCAAATTGTTGAACGTGTGATCTTTTTTTGCTCATATGAAATAATGTTCAATCAGATGGTTAAATTAACACACTCCTCCCCCTCCCAAAAAAAAAAAAAAAAAATTCTCTACATCCATGAAACGGTGTATATTATGACATACACTCAAAGCCGGCGCAAGGGGGAAGTATATGCCCCTGAACCAGGCCCCACAAAATTTTAGGAAATAGATGATTATATGTGAAAATTTTGAATAAGACCTTTTTTTTTGGAATAGAAAAAATATCAATTTACCCTATAGTAGCCCCGTGAAAATAATGAAATACCTTATTTTTGCTTATGTAAAATGTATTTTGCATCAGGCTCCGCAAATTCTCGGGTTGGCATTTGTATTACAAGGATAAACAATTAACACAATACGCAGTGTATACGTTATATATCTACATACCTATATTAGTATTTTTTATTTTATTTTAGAATATGAGCAAACTGAGGAATGAACCGATTGAATGTATTGATTTTAATATTGTGTGTGTGTGTTTTTTTTTTTTAATCTGTATAGGTACGTTTTTTTTTTTTTTTTTTTTGATAATAGTCGCGCAGAAATATTGGAGAAAAGAACTTTTTTTAATGGGAAATTGGTTTTAGTTGATACTTTACAGAGGTAATTTTTCAATTTTCTCAATCGTTGAGAAAAACCACCTTTTAAAACGGAAATATTTTATAGATGTAGGAGAAATAACAAAATAACAAATATTTGACGAGTATGTGTACTTGATATAATAATATTATATGGAACTTTGCTGAAAATCGCGTTTCGTAGGTAATGAATTATTTTTATGTTAAATTTAAAATACTAACAAAAATAATACACGCCCGAGGACCGAACAGTACCCATGTGCAGGTACATTGGACGACTTGTTTTTATAATAATTATCGATATTTTAATTTTAATTTCGCCGTTTTGAGGTGCCTACCTAAGTATATGGATAGGTACGGAAAGTATAAGACTTAAGTTAAACGCCCGCAGGGTGTGCGGTGTATTCACGAACGATTTTAGTTTTTAGATGTTACAAGCTCAATACTCCGATCAACAAAAATGAGAGGAATAACCCGTGTACCTTGAAATCTATTATTCTCGTTTTCATATTTTTATTTTCGTCGTCGTCAGTATCGCGTTGTGTATTGTGCCATTGAACGTATTTACCATATGTTGTTTTCGTTTTTAATTTTACTTAACATATCGATGGAAAGGTTTTTTCGTCCTCGAAATTTCCGCAACGTTCCAGTAACCTATCTATGTTATTCAGTCACGGATCGACTTACACGTAAATAAGATTTTCACCTACAAATTCGGTAAACAAATCTAAAAAAACACGCGTAATAAATAATGTATAGCCGCACGGGGTATAATTATAAATGAATGTTGGCGAGTGTCAAACGGAATTATTGTTTATTGCTATGCACAAAATAAATCAATAGTCGGAGTGTCCAAGTGTACTTAAAAAAAACATATATATATATATATATATATTTATTTATTTACCTGATAAAAAGAAAAGAAAAACATTAATTTGTACTGAAAACAATATTATATTATTGGTTGTTTTCGTATAGAAAATAAGTATTAGGTACTTTAAATTACCATATAACTTACCGTTTGAACCGGATTTCCCCATATAATATATCGATTGTGGTGTTTTGTATATTGCATCTAATCCACCCATTCTGATTGGCCGAATAATTTGATTGATATTCACCTGAGTGGCCAAGTAGCAAACGCCAATCTGAATGGGTAGACAACATAGACGGGGTTCTGTTTATTGGCTTTAGTAATGTTCTTTCGTTGACCAGCGCCGTTTAGTTTAAACGACAGACTCACATGAACCACCGTGGAGATCAGACATATAAATATTTTCATATATTTTTATATTCGTTTTTCAAACAGATTATTTAACTATAGCTTATTATCGATATTACATTATACTATTCAATCGTTCGAGTTTAATTGAATTTTTCGCATTATATTATATAATTTCACATCGGCTGTGGACGACTTGTCTTATTCGAATCTTCAAAAAGTCATGTAATTATTATTATATACATATATATATATATATATACCTATATTGTACACTATATAGTATTGTGATGTGATTTGTGATATTCATATTATATACACAATGTGCTTACCCGTTTATTCGACCGAAGAACGAAGCTAACGTTAAAAAAGACATGTCTGTTTATCCGAGGAAACAATATATTTCAATGTTATTTCTTCGCAATAGACATTATAGTCAATAGACAAACATTAAAACAATCAATGATAACATAATAATATACAGAAAGTAATCAACAGTGTCAAATAGTTTAATCTACTATAGTTTGTTTCTTTTAAGCATATTATATTGTATTCATATATATGTTATTGACAAACGATAGTGTGAAAAATCGGATGTTATACTTGATTTAAAACAATTTATGATAACAATTATTATTTGTCAAATGTTTTCATATATTGAATTATATAAAGACTGAATATTTTATAGAATGGCTAAATATAATTTATTAGTATCTATACAAAACCAAGAAGTAGTTAATTAATTAAACATGGTAATTACCTTTTAGGTTTCTAAACGTAAGTTTAGCCACCTTATATCTTCATTATGTCCGTTCGTTCTATATAGATACAATATCATAGCTACAGTAATAACATATTATTATGGTTCCGAGAGATATATTGTTGATTTAACAATCGATTGTCCTTACATTTTATTATTCAAAATTTCCTGGGAAACGGAGACCGATAAATCTAACACATTCGAAAAAAAAAGGTTTTCCTAACCTCCACACGTCCACCTGTTCTTAGGTTATACAATTTATTTGTTGCCATCAAAATTTACAATTTGTATTCGTTTTGTATTTCATAGGTGTCTATACATATTAAATATAGTAGATTGGACAAATTATTTTATAATTTTCATTTTTTTACTTGTTGTTTATTATTTAAAATACGTTTAGAAACCGGGAATTTAGCACGCTCGCAGATTTTTTATGTAGGCTATTAGAACCATTATAAATGTATAACATATTGCACATTGTAATAGTGAAGAGTGGCCTTTGGAATTATACTTATACGATATTAGTCTTTGACCAAATACATTTATAATACAAATATGACTGGCTCCAAATGGCTCTCCGAATTTAAAAATAAATAATAATAATAATAATAATAATAATAATTTTAATGATTGTCAAGCACTCGCGTCATTAGGATAATGATATAATCACTACTATACGTGGTTGTCTCCTAATTTCAACAGACTGTCACGACCATACCACAGTATTATAATATTCCTCAGAACCCGTCTGTATACATATATAGCGACCATGTGTTTAGTGTCGGTTTAAACCTAAAGGGTGCTCTGTAGACTGCAGTACAGCGATAGTAGAAATGAAATGTCGAAGGACATATATGTTTTAAAATACGCCCTAATCAAACAGAAAATGTTCGGGTGTTTTAAAAAATAATATAGTACTCCCGCGATAATGCGTATATATAGTCATGTGGTTTCAAAATGACGAGGGTTATGGTTAACTTCTTCCGGACTAGATTGTTTAATTTTTATTTATTTTTTTTTATATATAATCTGCAGTTAACGGTATTCAAAATGTCTGTAAAAGATTTCGAATGATATTTACGAGTAACCCCAGCTGCGATTTATCTCTGTGTATAGCGTGTCTATACTTATTGCGCAGTTTGCCAATCGATAGCACAATAACTGTACACTTGATCGGTTTCATAATACACTAAATTGAATAATTTATGCGCATAGGGCATAATCTATCGAAATAAATTATATATTTCATAAGTATAGTGGCAAAAGAACGATATTTCGCGATAAAATGAAAGTATAAAATGTATCTAATAAAAGAGTTCATTTCATCGATTATTTTTACAATTTGTTTCGTCGATACTAAATAATAAAATATACTATATCGTGATAAAACAAACGATGTAAAATTACACACGCTTTCGTATAAATCTAATTTTATTATTGCAAAAGTGAATTTCAAGTTTAATTTTATCCTCTATTTTATTATATTTACATTTGTACACCTAGACTAAAATAATTATTTTTAAAATCATTTTATATTAATTTATGAAATTAATACCATATATCTTCGCGTTTAAATATGTTAAATAATGTTCTTTTTTGGTTTGATTTTTAATGAAACTATAAATATTATTGATTTATTTGAACAAGTACAGTGATACTATAGTGTATTAAATTGTTTATAGGTATTCCAACTACCGTTAGGTGTTACCGTTTGGTTTACTTTTATTGATTTTTAGCGTCATTTCGATTTTTGTGTTATAAGAATTTATTCAAATTTAATTTTTCGATATTATTGTGTTTTTAGAAAATTATATTACTAAACATATAGGCGCAGACGTTTCTTATTATTTAATGATGATTTTTATCTCTCAAATGTATTTTTGTTTTATAAATCAACAATATACCCAAAAGTTAAAATTTGACTGAATATATAAATTATTGATGTACCTATACAGTTTCTAGAAGTAATCTATTGTATACTTCGGTCTTCAAGCCGATAGTGTATTATTATTATTATTTTAAATTTGAAAGCAATTTGAAGCATTTTAAAAACAATTCTTAATTAATTTTGGTATCCAATAATTATATATATTATTGTAATTTTTAAAAAAGTTTACATTTTAAATATTAAAACTATAGGTAACCTATAATGTATTAGGGGGAGGAGGATATTACTAAATTACAGTAAAGTCTACGGGGAATGTTTAATTATTTCTGGGGACACTGAATTATCCCTAAATTAAGTTTCTTAAGAGGACGCTACTCCACGAAAAATAGTGCGTAAAAACATAGTTTCGTACTAAAAATATTATTTCGGTTAGAATAATTGCAGATAAATAATTTTTACATCGATAAAAAGCCGACAACATTTACTAAATTTCGATAGAGCTATTTTTGTTTAATGTTGAAATTTTATTTTTCATATTTTAAATTGTAAAATTTTGATATTTTCAAGGATCAACCATTACACATTTAAAATACTTGCAAAAAAAAAAACCATTGTCAAAAGTTCGGAAAAGTTTTCTTCTTTTATTTAATGCCAATATGAGTGATTTATGATCATTCTGGAAGCCATAAAACTTGAAGTACAAAGGTGGGTTTTTTTTAAACAAATATCACGATTACACAATAAAAAATGGTACTGACACATGAATATTTTTAAATTACTTTTAAAATATATTAAAATATTTTTAAATTGTTGGATTTTCATTTTTCTTATAAAGTCATAAAAATTGCAGTAAAAACACCTTATAAAAAGGGATGTGTGGCGTCCTCTTAATCTAGAAAGTAGGAAATAGGCATATCAATGTGTGCTTTCTATAAAAAAAAAATAGCTCAGAATAGTATTTGAGGAAAAAAAAGCATTTTAAGATATTAATCATATAATTTTAGGGGATTGGAAATATGCCTTTTCTAAGGAGTATTGGATAGGCAATATTTGTAACATCATGCGGTTTGTGTTATCGTTGTTTGAGATGTAAACTGATTTGAATTTTGTAAAATATTTTAACTCGTCATCCTTTTTTGGTTATCGATGGAATACATTTTTGATTTAATATTTTGCTTTTTCCAAAATTTATTTAAATATTAAAAAGTTCAAAAATTTCACATGAGATTTTTATCCAAAATAAAAAAAAAAGCTAATTAGTTCAAATACTTTTATAAAATTAAAAACGTGTGATTAACTCCAAAGTTTAAACAGTTTAAGTCGTCAAATTTTGATGCTACTTAAATAAACTACAATAATAAACATAAAAATTAGTATACCTATTAAATTACGTTTTTTTTTTATTGTAAAAATAAAAATAATATTAATTTATAGATAGGAAATGTTATTCGTCTTACTTGAATTATTTTAAGGGGCTTCGCAACTGCCGTATATTATGTCCAAAACAGAGTCTATATATTAACTCCGATATACGTTTTTAAGACATTTTTGTATTCTTTAGAACTTGCTCAATGTATCGTACCAAGAATATTTTTATTTTTTTATTTTTTATTGTAATAATAGTGGTTAAAATATTAAAAAATTTTCTGAATTTCCAACACAAATATTTAATTAACTAGAAATAATGTTAGAAATATTCTTGGTACAATACCTCAAGAAATAGTTATAAGGAGTCTATTAATGTTTTAAACTCTTATTATTAGAGTAAACATTTTAACGTTTTGATGGAATTAAAATGGTCTATTTGGGCGAAAATAAAAATAAAATTTTCGTGGTTACAAAATAGATATCTGTCATATTTACGAGGGGCTCTCCGTATAATTTTGATACGGTTTACTAACACGATTGAATATATATAATCAATGCTAACACTAATGATTATTTACGATTCACAAGACTACAAAGTCGACTAGTGAAAAAATAAAAATTGCCTATATAATACGGCAGTAGCGAGGGTGCTAATATTTAGCAGTATTAAAATAGGTTTGCGCTCTATAACTTCAACTACTCTGTCAGTTGTCGCAAAATCAAAATTTATACAAAATATGAAAGATGAGAATATTTTTAATGCCGTAACGTAGTTTTTTTTAGTTAACATATTTTTTTATGTTTTTTTATTAAATATAAAATTCTACGATTTTCAATCACGGATTTTAGGCTTTCAAATAAACATATTGAAAAAACTATAAGTTCGAGCACAGTGAATATTCTCATCATTCATATTTTATATTTATTTTGACGGGGAGATATTTTGAAATAGAGAGGTTATAGTTATACAGCAACTCAAGCAAGAATGTGCAGATTTTTAACAAATATCATGATAACATAACAATAAAAAATGGTAGATACACAACACGTTTAAATTACTTTTAAAATATAATAATATAATATTAAATTATTGGATTTTCGTTTTTTACAACATTTTATAAAAATTTTCTAAATAGAACCCCTAAAAGCGAGTGTATAAATCATCTTAAGTTGTTTGTATGCATTTAGGCAATTATTAACAAATTTATGCAAAAATTATTATTTATTTTTGTTAATGTATTTTTGTGTTGATAAATATCTTTTTAGTAATGGTATAACTTACTTCGATTGTAAAAATTATAAAATTACATAATAGCACTAAGAGTTGCCTATCTCAAAACGCCTTGATTCAACGTGTACAGTGCTTTGGTGCTTACGATGTAAAAATAAAAATTTATTAAAATTATTAGAATAACTATTTATTTAAATGTCACAGAGATAGTTATAAAATATTGTTTCTTTAAGAGGCATTAATTACATTATATACAATAGTAACACAAATATATTGTATATTTATAACAATTACATTTTACAAATTATAATATTATTTATATACATAATGTATAACCTATCGTATATATTCTAAAGTTTACATTATTGTTATATTTAATCTAATACCATTAATTATTCAAAATGCTTTAATAAATGGTTATATTAAGGAGATAAGTTTGGTTATTTTAAAAATTCAATGACGTTGCATCTTTTTGGTGGGTCGAAAATATTTTATAAATAGATACCCATATAATATATATATTATATGTATTAATGTATATTAAAAATATTCAAATATTTCGTAATTTCATCATGTATGTATATATTATAATATTATTTGAAATATAAAATTGTAAAGTATAAGGGCAAACAAATTTATAAGTAATTTCCAAATTTGTACGTTTAAAATCATTATATTTTGAACATTAAAGGCATTAACTCTGAATTAAATAGTTACTAGTTCACTAGATATAATTATTCAAACTCAGATAATTAAATATAAAAAAAAGATACTATAAAATATTAATAGGAACTATTAATAATTATATATATATATACTGCTGCATTTATAATGTGCAAATTGTTTTTATCACCGTATAAATATAATATTTTTTAATGTCTTTTTGATTTCATTCACACAAAATATAAAATATAAAATTATTTATTAAATTTGTCATACACATATTATATGTTACAATATGATTATTTAATTATATTATAAATTATAAAAATTTTCTAAAATTTTAATCGCAAATTTTTATAGATTTAAAAATCAATGATCTACATTTATTCTGCAGATAAAATAATACATATAAATATAATTGTTATTTTAATTAATTTTGAAAATAGGTACTTTATGAAATTATAAACATGGATCAATCATATTATTAATTAGTTTGTATATTTAGTTGTCAATATTTTATTATAAATATTAATAATTTTATGTTATAATAAAAAAGACGTGTGAAACACAATCTTAATTGACTAATTGAATTATTTATAAATAAATCGAAGCGTTTAGTGGATAAAGTTAAAAATTTTAAACTTTATTGAAACTTTGAAATTCGTAGATATTTTTACATCAGATTTACATTTTAACAAATAGTACATATCATTTAATTGACCTAATTCTGTCTACTATCAACAGTGTTGCACAATTTGTAATCAAGATTTATATTATAGTATGTTAGCACGTAATATTTTGTATCAAATATGAAAGAAAGTAATATTTGTAAACACTAGCTATTTACTATATAAAATATACATATTATATTATAAGTATTAGGTGTGTATATGTAGGAATATCATATTTTATATTAAAAAAAAATAAATACAATTTTTCTTTTCTTTTATTTTTCATAAATAGTGTATATTAAGTAATAAGAGCCAATAAATTAAAACTACTAACTTCATTTTTTTTTTTTAATGTATAAAACGATTTATATTGATATAAAATAACTGATAAACATTTTCAACGGTATTTTATCTTCAATGAAAAGTGCAATATTTAATATAATACTTTTACATACATATTTAGTATTTTACATATGCAGTTAACCTGCGTAATAAAATATAATAATTAGGGTCCGGATTCAAATGCTCTAGAAACTATCAAAAAGTGCTCGTAAAAATAGCCAAAAGGACAATAAAAAATTCCTTTTTACCACTACAATGCCCTTAAAAATAACGACCCAATATTTTATTCATTACATATTTTAATAATAATGGAAGTTTAAAAAATATAAGATTAAAAAATTATGACTAAAAAATGTGTATAATGTAATACCAACTGACCAATATTAGTTGTTATATATTTGTTCGGGTTCCGATGACGCACCACAGCTGTTAATCGCACTGTAGATAGATATAGGTATAGGCTATCAAAATCATAAATAGAACGATTACCAGTATTTACGGAAAAAATATTACGAGAACAAAATTTCTTTAGATAATATGTACTGAATTACCTAATTTTACACTAAAAATTATTATAATATATAAATATAATATATTATAAACATGCATTAGAAGTTAATAAAATTACTAAAAAATGCTAAGAAGTGCTCTAAAATTGGAAATAAAATTTTCACTTTTGAAGTATCTGTTACATGAATCGAACTTGGAATGCAAATAATGCAATGTTCTAGAGAAGTAAAAAAAGAACGCACTTTACATTGAAATCCGGGCACTAATAATAATATAATAATATTAGGTAGGTACCTATATGTAAAACTATTTTTTAGATTTATCGAATATTATTTATTTTTTAATTGATCGGAATATTGGATGATATAAATAATTAAGTGACTTGATTCGTTTATAACAAATATTGAAAATATAAAGTAGGTACAATATATACTTTTACAATTTATAACATTAACTGTAGATAATATAATTAATTATACATAAAAAGTCTCAAAAACATATTATATTAAATATATCAGCATAATACTTTAATGAAGAAATAAATATTGGGATATAAACCCTCAGTGCATACATCTAGTATTCTAGTGCAATATTATAGCTATGTTTCCCCTACATTTAATTTTTGTTCTCCATAGTTTCAATTCAGCCATAAAATCATTTAACACATTAGTAGAATAAAATTAATATAGTTCTGCAAATATATTTTCTTCATTCTCTGCGATAAATAAATTATCAGAAAACAAACACTCAAAATCTGAATAATAGTTTTATTATTTATATTATAAATTATTATGTAATTGTATAAATAAATGTTTTAGTAATTCAAACATTTACAAGTAAAATACCATTAAAAATACATGAATGTGATAGAAACCGTTCTTTTAACTTAAATAGTTTTATATATTATAATAGTCTATGTATAAGGATCAATAATATGTAGTTATCCTATAATACTTTCTTTTCAATGTTAAATGTTTTGTTATCACCAGAACAGGGATTTGTTCCGTTAACTAACCATTTAATGATTCATTTTACCGCTAATTAAAAACCAAATATAGCAGCCATTTCCTAAAAAAAAAAAAATTATAAAAGTTTTAATGTACCTACCTATATTTTCAACTTATTAAACAAAACAATTTTCAAATTTACTTCGGCTTATAATAATATTCTATCAAATTCTTTTCTACATTTTTTTGTATCGAATCCTTATTGTTTATATAGTATCACTAGCCAGTGAAATCACTTCTCTCAGATCAAGTCTTTGTTTTTGTAACTGCGCAAAACATATATTTGCATGATAGCAAACCGAAGAAAAATAAAAGCTGATATTTTATTTCATATAACTATATTTATTTATTTATTTTATATATTTTTGAAAGAATTAAAAAAAAAAAAAATACCTTTACAGATAAAAATGAAATTATAAATTCCGTATCGATGGATTTAGATAATGTAAAAGTATGATTTCAATTTTTCTTAGAGTGGGACAAAGTTTACAATTCCAATGTTCATTTGATAAAAACTATGTAGATACCACAAACAATGAAATATTTATGGGAAAGTGAAATGTAAAAATAATACTTTTTTTAAAACGTAAATAAGCAAAAAAAAGGGCATCAAGTATTTTAAAAAGGTTATCAAGGTTATACATTTCAAGAAAAATTAAAATCCAGTTATTTATAAATATTTCAATATTTTTTAAAAGTAATTTAAAAAATAGTCCAGTGCAAATACTATTTTTTATTGTTGTTTAGATAATCGCGATATTTGTATAAAAAAAAAATATATATATATTTTATATATATATAATATATATATAATCTATATATTTAGATTACAAATACTCATAAGTGATTCGAGATTGATTTTAGAAGTATAACATCTATTATTAAAATTAAAGTTAACAATATTTCTGAGTACACCCGGAGCTTTTTTCCATTATTCCAAATACGACTTGTAATATATTACTTACAATTGAACAACCTTTTTTAACATTTTTAAACAATTGTAACTCTTTAATTTTGATATATATATATATATAAATTATATATATATATTATAAATACATTGTTATTTTTTTATAATTTATATTAATTTTCATTTCTAAATAATATAGATTATAATATACTGGTAAATGCTTTTTTTAATGTTTAAAATGTAGGTAAATATATTTGTACATAGGTATTATAAATTGTAAATATACGTACCTATAAGTTCATAAGACAAACTGCAGGAAGTTCAAAATTAAAATCAGTAAATAGATTGTGTTTACATTTTTAAAATAGGGAATACAACATGCAAATGAAACGAAAATAGTAAAATACACACAAAAAAAAATACTCTATTGAATGATAATATGGCTTGATACTATTATTTATATCAGAAGAAAAATTGTATGATTCAATATTATTACTTCTATAATTCTATATATCTAGTCGACATTTTATAATTGCAAAATTTTGTTGAATTTACATAATAAATTGATATAATAAAATCGTGTTATGACTAATTTTCTTGAAAAAATTTAAATACAATACAAACAATAAAATAATCCTCTTATTTGATAAAATAAAAAATAAAAAATGTATTATTTTTTTACAGTGAAATCATTACATAATACATAATTTTTTTAAAGTTTATTCGTAACTATGACATCGTCTATAAATGGTCGATTATTTTCGAAGGCTAAACTCATAAAAAAGCCAATTAATGAACTAGACATCTCAAGACCGATTAGAAAAATATTAAATAATACATATACGTAAAAATGATGTATGTACCTACCTATTCCTATATATTACCTATATTTTAAATATTTAAAAATAGCTGTGAGAAGAATATGGTCATTGGCCATAGAAAAAACAATTTCAGATTTTTGGAATTCAAATAACTATAAAAATAATAATTCTTTACGTATTTTTCATAGTAGGTACCTATTGTATAACAATGAATTTTCATAAAAAAAGTTATTATTCATGTTTAGGTACACGTATTTTTACTTTTCTTTTTATTTATAGTGCTTAATCATATAGATCTTAATTTTAGTATTAATGTTACACACAATTATTAAGGTATAAGGTATACATATTTAATCTATTTTTGTAGCTATTACTTTTTTATGCATCAAACCGAAAAAACGTAGGTAATAAATTCAGTAAATAAACTTTTTTAATGCTTCACTCTTTTACATTTGTTCTTTTAGGCTTAATTTTTTTTTTTTTTTTTTTTACCAAGCTAACTGCTTAAAAGCAATGTCATATTAAGGGGTGAAGGAGAGAAGTAAAATAAAAAATACTCTGAGCACCAAATTTTAGTGATAGCATATTTTGGAACGATATTTTTTATTTATTTTTTTTTTTTTGTTAAAATAAATACAATTACTAAAAGTTGGTAAAATTTTAAATATGTACGTGTAATATACATCTCGAAATGTAATTTATGGATCTATTTGAGTTCCTCTTATGAATTATCAAAATGTGATAGGCCTTTAAACAATAAACCTATATACATAACCAGGGCCGGAGCAAGGTTTCGCGAGACTCTGGGCAAAAAAGGAAACGAGCAAAAAAAAAGGTCATCAACTTTTTTCTGTTTTTGTCAACAGAACAATTTTGCCTACTGATATTAATATTCTCGATGATCGGCCTAGTAAGCTTTTATAATTTAGACGGAGACAAAGGCTCTCTATGCCCCTCAAAATGATGCCACTGGTGCGAGACCCCGGGTGTATGTCCAGTTTATCCATCGCTTACACCGGCACTGTGCATATTATACATTTTAAAATTTAAAATAGTTATTATATTTGAGTTTCTTATAAAAGTATTTTAATATTTAATATTTTTAAATTATCAGTATTTTATTTTTTAATTCGAATTGGAAACCTTCCCAGTGACAAATACTATATCATTGATTCTATTTATTATATAGTATTCATAATCAATGATTTAATAACGGTTATATAAATAGTTAAGAGGTCATATTATATTTTGTCATGGATATTAAATTTTAACATGTATAGCCTGTAGAAATTTTTATTTTTTTTGGTAAAATTGCTAAAAATATACTTTCAAATGTCATGGTTTTATAGACAATAAATGGGTGCATTATTTATAAATAAATGTAAAAGACTAATTATTTTATATTTAATAAAATATCTGTTGTATAATTTCTAAAATTTTCATTTTGTACCCTGTAGTTTTCCTATAATAGTATTGTTTAAAATGCAAATAAATATATCAAATCGTTTTATATAGGTATATTATTAATATTATTTCATATGCAAAACTGGAAAGTATATCTAAAAAATACGCATAATTTACGAGTAGGTATCGTCTAACATGCACATCGATAAAATTATCATTATTGAGACAAAAATTATGTAATGACAAGACACAATACATTTTGCTATAGTCGTATAGAAGATTGTATCTATAAATATAGTTTTTTTAAACATAAAAATTTAAATGTTGTTATATGTATGCGTATAACATAATATTTAAATATTATTCTTGTTTCTATGTATAATTTAAAAAATAACTAGATACAAAATTATTGGAATAAGATTTAAAACAAAAATCAAGATATAGAGGACACAGATGATGATATAGTATTGATCTCTATAATATAAGACTATACCACAGAATAATTTCTCATTTCCAGTATTACAACTTCCGGAGTCCTTCATATTACCAGGCCCCGGACACTCTTTCAAATTAACATTGTTAGTATACTTATCACAGAGAAACGTGGGGGCCATATTCCTATTTAGCAATAAGTGTGACCACATACTCAATGTTGTATAATTTATAATATT